>LQRL01143065.1:0-12503 GCA_001703475.1 Hydroides elegans
AATCTGTTTGACTTTTAATAAAAACTGAATATAAATATTACTTTGACCATTTAAAACAAGCATTCATTTTCAATGATAAAAGTCAACATGATTTAGATAATACAACTATTTATGCTAGAAAATATATTTAGTAGTACCCAAATTCACATATAAAATAATATTGGGTGCATTCGTTTTTGTTCATACTTTGCAGACTTAAGGCTTTCCCGATAGCTAAGTTAATTCAGTCAAAGTGTTAATAGAAACGCAATCTGTTTGAAAATTCTGGATTTTTAAGTTCAAGTTAAGCTTCCTCTCATTTTCGAAATTATTTTTACAACATATATTTAAATAATGATGCAACTGGTAAAATAGTGTTGCGTGATATTAGATGTAATCAAATTGTCATTTTGTTAGCTATAAAACACAATGTTAACTAAAAATATACAAAATTTAAGAGAAAAAAATACATCACTTGACCTTAAAGCCACCATTTGGTTGTTTGACATATTGTCTGAAAAGTGTCTAAAATGTCTGAAATAGATTAATAAGCTTTTGTCTGAAAAGTATTAAAAGTCTGAACAAAAAGAATTTCTCATGAAATCTTACAGGGAAACATATGAATTAAACATTAACATTTACCTGCCGATTTCATATCTCAAACATAACATATAATAGCAAGTTCAATTTATACATGATGCATGTAGCTAGTTGCTAATTGTAAAAAAACCTTTTGTTTGGATATATCAAATTTTGATAAATATTTATATGTATATCATTGAATGCATGCAAGCTTCTTTGCACTCACACTAGAGATGCACATCATAATTTTTTATGGTTTAGCATTGTAATTACCATTTTGGTACCAAGAAGTTAGTCATGGTGGTTGATCATCTATTTCCTAAGCAGTATGCAATAATATAATAATACCTCATTTGTTTTAGATAATATAGGAGTTTATTGACAGCGGAAAGTGGATTGTGTTGTTCGAAGGCGTATGCCTGATGTCTGCGCATTTCACTTTCCAAGAATTATTATATTTATGTATCGGGTTTTAAATATAAAACCGTGTGCTTTTTGTGTGATGTTTGTTATTCTTTACGTATGACGCAACAATGACTCATCAGCCGGGCGGCCCGGGTATTTTATTGTGATGTAACGCTCAATATAGATATAACCAACACCATCATGCGAACATACAATGATTTGATAGGCACCTCAGAAAAGTCCATAATATTTTAAGCTTTGAATTTTATTTTGTATTGTGTGCAATTGGCCTTTTACTAGAACAACGACACCTCCTGCCCTATTGAGTTTTCCTTCATAAAGTCGTGCATACATTACGTGATCACTGCGTTATTTTAGATATGTATTCATTTGTCTACATCGACAAATATAATGAGATGAGCAGATTATTTAAAGCTCATTTCTTTCATCAATTTGTTATAGGTAGGATGTTGTGGCGATAAGCACACAGAGGGGACTTCAACGGCCAATGCATCTACAAATACCCATGATAGGTCATTGACGGCAAATGCAACCACAAACGATGCATTTATCCTTAGACCACCACAGTATATCTATCCAAGTAATCCCTGGATTAACATACGTGTATGAATTTTAATAGACATAAGAGAAATGGTAGATCAAAATGCATAAGTGCATTATGTATCTTAAAAGCATAAACTCGTAAAATGTGCATAGATCTCACCAAACTGGACACTGTTCCACATTTGTAAAAAGTCCAGGTTATTTAGGTTTTTTAGGGGACTCATAGTCCATTTATATTTGGTTATTTCCCTTCGGAAATACATCAGACGACACTAGATTTTGTCATGTGATGCTACCTTGATTGTTCTTTAATTAAATTGAAACAACTTGTGTAACTATTTAAATTATCCGTTGCGTCATAAGCGTCCAAGTATATCTTTGTTGTAGCAAGTAATAATTGAGGATTTCCAACAAATTAAAACAATGGGTAAGTCAATTCTCAACTCGTGTTTAAGTAAATGTTTCAGTAGAATGTAATGAAACAAATTAAAACGTCAAAAAGCACTAACAAATCATAAATTATTACCTTGTGATCAACTTGGTATGAGTGCATAATGTATGCTACAACAAAGCGTTATGGAATCGTTTATTATATGTATGTTTTTATTTGTATATTCAACATAAACAATGTAAGCATGTAAATCACAGTTCAAATTACCCATTTCAATGAACATTTTTTAAAATGTTGTATACACGTGTAAATCAAGCTTCGTAAATTAATATAATTTAGTGTATTTAATTCAAATTTTCTCTCTGCTACTTTATTAATCTGCTTGTTTAGTGAATTAGTGAACACTTCTTAAACAATTAGTACATTAACAACTAAAGTATATTTACGTTTTAATGAGGCTTTGATTTCAAATGAATGTTGTGTTTTTTCTATATCTTAAATGTATTATCAAAGTTATAATGCTGTTTATGTTGTACTACTTTTTTGATAATGTTTTCAATATTTGGATTTCGAGACAAAGCAATAGAAACAACGTTTGGATGTTTGCTTATGATGTGTAATGAATGTTTTTTTTTTATTTTATGATGTAATATTTTTAAGTGATGTTACTTTTTTGTTTTGCAATCAAGTAGTAAATTTTAAAAAATTCAATTATAGTTTAAGAATCATTTTAGGGGTTATCAATTTGTTTGTTTGTATTTCAGAATAACGTTTTTAGTATGATATTTTCATTTTTTGTCATTCATATATTAGAATGTGAAACATTACGATGACTTTGAAATAAGCAAATCAATCTTTTGCTAGAAACTAACATTTAGAATCATTAAAACATTCACCATCAAATTTACGGTTAAAGTGAATTTATTGTTTACTTTCATAATGACAACCAACATATATTACTTGTTAAAAAAAGTTATAAAATATCGTAATTAGTTTATTTGGTTCGTTTACCTGAAATGTCAATGTATTGAAAATAAATTATGACCAGTCTTCGAAAAAGGTCTCGCACGGACGTTGAGCGGACGCCCTAATTTTGGCCCGTATGAAAGTTTTCAGGACGTCGTTATTCGTCGCGGACGTAGAAAAGACGTTTCATGGACGTCGCGTCCGATTCGGACGCAGGTATTACGTTCTTCGGACGCCGGGACGTAAATGGACGTCCGGAAAACTTTCATACGGGCCCAGAGAAGGTCGTTCTCTCAATGTTACGACCAAATGCGACATACTATGGACGACCCTGGCCGAGTAGGTTTATACTCAGTTTTGTTTGATGTACATGCAAAATCGATATTGGGACAAACATATTATAATAAAGTTTGCTACGTTTAAGATTCCTATCAGGATATCACATTTTATACTTGATACGTTAGTAAATAAAGCTTTCACGTAAAATGAAATTTTGCCAATTATTCGATAGCATGCAATAAATGATATTATTAAATGACAAGGAGATTTTCCAGCGTTTTGATTGGTCGAGAGCTGGTCATCATACTTAATGTTGGTTTACAAAACAACAACATTCGGGGTCAAGTCAACAATTACTAATTGTTGCATAGCCAATACTTTCGGTTCGTCTGTAAACAATAACAAGACACATTTTTTTCTGTAAAGTTTCGTAAAATATGACTTCAGGAAGATTTGCCTCCGTTACGGTAGATGAAATTAAACAACTTAAAGATGAAAGACATGCAATCAACATTTCCAAATCAGGTCAATAATATTTCATGTTTACTGAAAACAAGTCAACATCTGCTAATTATTTTTGATCTGGTACCATAATTTCCAGTATACAATAAACACATTAGATTTATCTTTCTTACACACGCATAGTTAGTTTCGTAGTTCAGTTCCATCAACTTTCAACATTCCACCTAATTTGCAATTACATAATCTAGAAATAATTTATGCGCGATGTATTTTCACGTACGATATGTATTTGCTTGCTCGCTGTCGCTAGTAATGCTATGTTTATCATGTATTGTACTGCTTTTGATTTTCAATTCAAATGATTCGATCACATGAATTTTAAAAAAAAATATATAAGAGTATTGAAAAATAATCTTTTTTGCCACTGCAGTGGAGTGTTCTGTTCTGTTTGTCGCACTCATACCATCAGGATTTGTGTTGCTTGATCTTAATTCTATAGGGTAAAGTTTAAGCATGTTAATTCTATCAATGCTCAAATGCATCATATATTTATATTTGTTTACACGCTTTTAGTTCCCGGTTATCGTATAATATTGGTCAACAGTTGGGCTATAGAGTTAGATGTTACTTTTATATGCAAAAAAAGTTGCGTTCATTTACATCAACTTGTTTTATGTCAAGCCAAATACATTGGTGTTCAGTTTAATAGTTTGAAGAAAACATGAAGTTAATATATTTAAGTACCAAAAATAAAACATGGATTAATTAAAAAAGACACACGTGTTGACAATTCAAAATTAAATTTAAAATAGTTGTGGGATCCAGTATCAATACTGCAATGCAGCAGATATTTCATTTGCAAATTTTGTAATATTTTGTAAAATCTTCCTAAGATTTGCTTATATAAAAAATATCTTCTTTCGTTTCAGGAGTAGAGAATATATGTCCTGTATTTTTCTTCTAGCATTGGCTTGTTTTATGCCGTTAATGGGTCGTGTATCTAAATGTGTAAGTATGAATAAATTATCCTTGTCCTTTGTCTTAGAAAAATAGAGAAATGTTTTTGGTTTTGTTGTAGGCGATTATA
Source organism: Hydroides elegans (assembly GCA_001703475.1). NCBI lineage: Eukaryota > Metazoa > Annelida > Polychaeta > Sabellida > Serpulidae > Hydroides > Hydroides elegans. The sequence goes on from LQRL01143065.1 coordinate 4,716, forward strand.
TTATTTATATCACCGAAACGGCAAAACTAAATATGTATTATCTTAAATGATACATATAAACATATACATTACAAGAAAATGCTTTTCATATAATTGTAAGTTTAGGTTTATATTTCTTGACAAAATAGTGAATATATAAGGTTAGAACCATGCGATTAAGAACCGAGATGTACTTGTATACATGTTAAAACATTTTCACGAGCATTTGATGATTAGTAATCTCATTAATAGTGTAAACTGTCAAAGGAAAACTAAAAAAGACGAAACTAAACGTAAACTGGCGACTTTTAATAGCCTCTTATTCTCATTATCATGATGAAGTTATGCATCTATGACATTTATTGATTAGCATTAATACGTTCAGCGTTTATCTTAGATTGTGTATTGTGAAAGGTGTATTAATCAGTTTTCTATGAGTGGTTCAACACACGCGTCATTGTATATAATGCGTTTCAGCACATCACCTTTGATTATTATTTTGCTCTCAGATATACATGTAAACCTTTGGAACAGTGGTTGCTTTGACATTTTACCTTCATAAAGGAATTGTAAATGAATTTAATTGAATTATATTGAATAAACGTATTCAAAGTTTGCAATTCAATTAAGCACGCATATTATCTAATTCTAGCTATGGGTGAATTCTAGTTTCAGCTTACGGATCCCATTGTGAAATTAATCTTGCAATTTATTTGTGTTTTATCTTAAAATCATCTATCTGAGAAACTGTATATGATTAAGCAAATTTGTGATTTCAATAAGTTTTTTTATTAATATTTGTCTCAATATCTTAAGTTAAGCCTCTGAATCATATCATTAAATTACTTTTGCCGTGTTTCGTTTTTTTTTTCACTTTTAATACGTGCGAAGCGAGCTCGCAACACCTTGTGTAGCATCTTAATCATTTACTATACTATACATTTATTGAGCATATGTTAATTAATTTCCTCATCCTGCTTAATGCGTTATATATCTACGACAATTAATAAAATCTTATTACGCGACGACATTTTATTTTCCAAGGATGTTTTCCAAAGTTTCAACGATTTTATAAAACAAATGATTGGAAATAGGATTACAGATCAGTGATTACATTCCAAATATGTTTAACAGTAAGTTAAATGACAAAATATATTTACTTTCATTTTTCCTTAAATAGACAGAATTATATAAAATCAGACACAGAAACAGTTTATATCAACTGTTGTTTTGCATTAATTTGTAATAAATAGCAACCGACAAATAGTTTTGAGAGACTGGCCGACAAAGAGTAAATTAGTTAATTAATATTTTATTAGATTTTATCAGTTTTATGACTAAGTTATAAATAATCGAATGCCACCATATCATATAAAAATACATATAAACATATGGCGTATAAATTCAAGGGATTTGTGTATGCTCTGATATGATGCAGAGCGAGTGCCATAATGAAAATCCCATCATAATCAACTATCTTTAAATCAAATCCATGGTCCGAGCAACTACAGTTTATTCGGAATGAAATATCATCATAGATATTACTTTGATTTTAGTTTTTAAAAACTGACTTTCTCATCCCATGCAAAGTAGTATGTATAAAAAGGTGTAACATGTGATTATTATTATCAACATTTATAGAATTATATGTTAGTTTTTGCAACGTGTTAACGTAAACGCACTTATAAAAAAACGTAAATTTTTATGATCTGAATATCATAAGAAATTATTGTTATGTTAGGTATCGCTGTTAAGATATTATTTTACAATCAAATATTTGATTATCAGAGTGTTTCATTACCAATATATACAATACAATATATATATGTATATGCAATATCTTTGTGAACGTATATGCGGGTTGAATAATTTGCTTTTCAATACGTTCTCTAAGACAAACGTGTTTTATTCTAACTAGAGCTTGAGGCGGTCTTAATAACCTTGGTCTTTCAAGCATGTGTTCAACTTTTTAATGGACATACTACCTTGTATTTAAAAAGATAATATTTTTTGACATTCACATTTAATTACCAAGTATAGGTAAAGATATGTGGGATGATACATAGTAAGCATAGCCCATTAGCATATCATGATGGCACCAATATTAGCTTGAATGGGAGACGTGTCCATATCCGCTTGGCTTACCGTTCGGTCATCATGTCTCTTCAATATGGGGTAAGATAATTCCAGGTAATATATTGTAATATTATATAAAATATAGGCTAGAATAAGGTTATTTTGTTGCCAAAATTTGAGATTTGAATATGGCACGTTCGACCAGGGTACACAACCTTCTTCTGTCGAAGATGGGTTTGATTTATACGGAAATAGGGTAAAAAAACTATACAAATATAAAAAGATAACAGGATAGCGGTGTAATCTATGCATCAAAATCAAGATAAATACTAGATTCTAATGCTTTGAATATTCCATGGTCAAAAACAACCAATTTATATTAGAAGCTACTAATGTTGCAAAGAAAGACATCACAACAAAAGCAAAAGACATCTTACACTTTCAAATCGGTCTGATATGCTCATTTTATTATAGATTTTAAGATATATATTTATATTTCATAGATTTGATAATACCGACCCACTCCACTCACACTATATTAATCCACTTCCTTCCAATAATGGACTTTATCAGCAAAGAAACATTCAAGATCCTAGAAAGATTATTGACACTAAATTCTTCCGCTTCCCATTTCTTGTTGTTCATATGTTTATCATGGCTTGCACTACATTAAACTTATTATGCACATGATTAAATCACTTTCTTTAGTAAGTTATAAGTAAGCTTTAATTTTTTGTGAGACGTTATATATTCATTTGAAAATAAGGATCAGTGAACAGCTGTTTATAACTAGAATTGATTTTAAGGGATCAAAATGACAACATTTTACTTTTTAAGATATCAAAGCAAAGAAAATGGGAAACATAATTGTAACTTTCCAGCATGTGGAAAATAACTATAAGAGATTTGTTACCACTGCAGTTCTGTGTTCTATTCTGTTTGTAGCATTCATAATATCAGGATTCATTTTGTTGGATCTTTATTCTCAAGGGTGAGATATTTTAGCATTATTATTCCTTTAATGCTTACATATCTAGCACATATTTTCGGTGAGGTAGATATTCATTGTGCAATACAATCAATGTGAAACGTTAAGATATATAGTGTTATTTTGCTTTTAAATGCTTTAAAAAAGGACGTTTGGCTAAAACTAAAACACTTCTTTCATTTTATAAATCAAACACTCACGTGTTGATGATAAAATTAAACATTAAAATATTGATTTGACTCAATTATTTGATGCAGCGTATATTTTTTCTTTGCATTTTTAAAAACAAATCTTTATAAGATTAATAATATTCAAAGATACATATTTTTGTTTCAGGAGTAGAGAATATGATTTCGGAATATTTCTGTTAGTATTGGCTTGTTTTATGCCGTTCATAATTATAATGGCTCGCATATCTAAATGTGTAAGTATGAATTTACTTTTAAATTACATAATGTTCATAGTTCACAATACTATATAGCTAAACCGGATAGAAAGAAAATAAATTTTAGATAAAAATATGATAATTTAAATGGTATTTGTTATCAGGTTCTAATCATGTGTGCATGCTCTACTGAGTAATCATAGTTTTTGTTGTATCTTAAGATTTAAATTAATAATTTAGTTATATGGTTGCCGTTAATATCATATACTCCATTTATCATCTATCCCAGAACAGCTATACTTTATATGCATTGTATAGCATACATTAACATTTGCAAACGGATAGTATCACCAAACGTATTCAGCTAAAATTGGAAAATAAGATATTGTGACCGTGTAATTTAATTTAATACATTTGGACTTTAGCGGGCAATAAAATATTTTATTATTTGTATTTTGTTTCATGCAAATGAAAGAAAATGCTAAAATGTTTTCAACCACCTTTCTTCTTCATGAACAAGGGTTCATGTTAAGTTAGAGCTGTGACATTAAAGAACCTAGGTATACTGGTATAAATATGTAAACATTTTGATCTCAGAAACGAACATTTGACGATTGATTTGTACCTCAATGGCAACCTCTTACCTCAATTAATTAAAGGTATGGTGCTGTGGTGACGAAGATGGAAAATATGACCAATACAGCAACAATCAATCACATGCGTAATTATCATCAGTAATTGAGGCATAAACATGTGAAACCTAAACTTTATCTAACCTTATAGTGTTAATCTGTAAGACATCAAAATTGTAAGGTATATTGTATTAACCTTACCAAACAGACGCTTTTTAATATTCGTTTACCGATTTATGCTTCCCGAAATATTCTTGAGGCGGGCTCATTGACATGAATTGAATGTGGCGTTAATTGATTTGACATGCAAGTTGTATACATAAATATGATTAGAATAAATTAGAAAAAAGTTACTACCTATAAACATCAAGATCTTATCGTGTCCACGGTGTTAGATGTAAGCTCCTGAGTCAAGCTTGTGCTACTTTATATCTTTTTCTCTTTATCTACGATATCCTATTTACAAATAAACTATTATTTTCAAATCATTTATTATCAAGATTATTAATATGAATAATATTGAAAACATTATTTGTTGAAATTGGACCTACTAAGAAACAAGCATTTGAAAGAAAAGCACAATGCCGGCAATATCAATATCATATCTTGATAATCAAACAAAATCATCACGGCCTCTCCTGAATTTTTTAGTAGTGTGTTCCTATAGCAGTGTAGCTTACGTAACGCATATTTGCATTTAATAGCAACATATTTTGGTGTGGCAATCGAATTTAAATAGAATCAATGATATATTGAAAATGTTAACTGATGGCCATGAAGTATCTTTATTGGACTAAGTTGTGATAAGAATAGCCATTGCTATTGTATTACCTCAAATATAATAATAAATTTCCTTAATATAGAGCGAATCATATTTATTGATGGACCGATTGATTTGATGATTATATGCTTAATATTACTATTTATATAATAAAAAACGTTTATGCATAATCAACGCACGGAAATATAACATATAGCATTATTCTAGTAACATATGTATGGTTCTTATACAAACACAACGCTCTTTCGTACGCATACCAAAACAGCGTACACCATTATTACAGTACCGATGATATAGTTAGACATAAATAAGAACTTAATTGATCCGCCCATATGGGCTGTATGATGAAAAAGTCATATTACAGAGGTAGAATGGACTCCCATTGCAGAACACAATTGACCAACGTGAGCAAACAAGGGCAGGGATCATCATTCGGGCATTTACGGCGGTGAATACTAGGAAATAACTCCTCAGAATATACCCACAAAGTAATGATACCGAAATTGGAATCATGACACAAGGAATATATTTGTGATAATATAAATAACAGGTTTCTTTATATGGGGAGTCATATCAGAATTCTAAGCTTTCGACTTCAGGTGGTTGAATGAGGCTCAGATGGCTTGTGTCCGCCAAAAAAACTTGTCCTATTGATTTGTGGACAGGGTGCATTGAAGTTGAATATAACCAAGCTTTGTTGATCACGCTTACTGTATAGAATAATGCAAATATACAATTCAAGTCAAATATATTGCAATACAAGACTACAATTTGTATTCAACGCTTGAAATATATATTTTGACTTATAACCAATATAACAGGTAAATTTTTCGTTTAGATTTTTATTAAAATACCTTATTTTAAAAAAATGGTGATATAATCATAATTTATTATTTATGCCAAAGTACATCGTCAGTTTTGTCATTAACGAAAATGAATTTCAAATACAATTTTTAGATGCACAAATAGATATGTCTGGTTTATTCTCAAACAAAAACTGGCCGAGCTCAAAAGATTGTTTTCATGTTGGGATAATCGTATATTATATAAAAATTAATAGTTAAATTGCTTGATTTGTGTTTAAGTGATTATCTAGCATAAATAAGCACATTAACTATGCTTAAACCCAACCAAATCAAATGATTTAAAATAACTTTGTTTAATTGCATCGTCACAGTTATACAACATATATTGAACAACACGACTGCATACTGCACATAAACAGAGTAGAAATGAGAGTAAGTAACATACTTTTTTGAGGACATAAGCAATTCAAAAGTAAAACGAATAAAGAATGAAACGCATCTGTTGGCATTTGACTTGTAATTTGGCAAAACTACACATAAATAGTCAGGACATACTGAACGAGACTAGTGTTCAGTATTCAGCTGTGTTTTAAAATGCAAAAAGCCGAATGTACCATTAGACTCAATTACTCATTTAATTATTTTACTTATATTATATTACAATATATTACATATATTGGCCTCAAAACCAGTTTTTCATTGACCTCAACCTTGTTTGATAAATAAACTGACCTTAAACTGTAATGCCCTGCTAGGTCATGTGAATGTACCAATTAATGATAAGAATGAAGTAAGAAAAATATCATCCATATTCAGCTGTCATTTTCCACGACTACTGTTAGTAATCTTATAATATTGGTCTAGAGTTCAATAAATTGATTCTAGGTTAAATAATAAAACCGTTTTACTGGTAATTAATGTGAATATTTGTTATTTTGATGTAATTGAAATCACCCTCTTTGAGATTTTATATTCTGAAATGTAAACAGGCTTGAATACAAATTAATTTTGTTTATATGTTTGATCAATTATAGTGAGTTTCATATCTGTTCATATCATACTCAATGTAGTGCTACTGCAACATATCTTGATTAATGAAGAGGCCTTCACGAGTTCTAGCTACAAAAAGTGTCCCACATTTGGCTTACATATTTATATGTAATGTTTTGTAGCTACAAGAAAAGAAGAACACCTTATTTGGTCGTGAAGTGTCCTTCATTAATATGTTATATATTATAAGTACATTATATAACTTCATATTTAATAAGACGCTATAACCTAGGTGATTATAATTGATATATTCTTTTCAGAAACAGGTGCCCAGCTCAAGATATTGACTCTAATTTGATGAAAGTAAAGTGTTATTTATGCTAAGGTCATACGCATATGTGAATGGCTGATAAGCTTGATAAAAGAAATAGAACATTTATATTTATTTGTTATTTCCCACAATTGATGCTGGTTATCTTAACATATTGGGCATGATTCTGTTATAAGATTGAGTCTACGTTAAATAATTATACATTTTAACACATATTTAATAACTTGCAATAGCTAAAATCGTCATTATTTAAGGGTAAGTGATGAAGATCATAATAGAACCGAGAACGAAGTAAATAGTTAATATCATACCTTCGAAATTTTATTCATTTTGATATTGTTCATGTAATATTCTAGACTTACCTTTTCTTTCGATATATTTTGAGAATCAAATTAAATATTTACCTACAAGTATCATTAATATGATTTAGTTACTCTTTTTTTAACGATTTTATTTCACCATGATAATAATAACCAAACAATTATGTTTACTTGTTTGCCTCTTTTTTAATATTTGTAGGGGTTTAATTGTTTACTTTATCATTGTCTCAAAATAATAATGACTGTCTTGGAAGCCTTCATCGTATCAACTCATGCAGCTAAGATCTGAATAGCAGCATTTTACGTTTTCATGTTTCCTTCATTCTGATGACTGAATTGGCATCCTTTATCCAGTCACTTCACGGAGCCGATGATCTAATTGGAGAACTGTTTTTTTATATATATTTGCAGGTTATCGATTTTTGACATCATCATGGTCTCAACAATCTTCATGATGGCTGCATGTGCATCCTTTATTGCGTCAACACAAGCAACTAACG
>LQRL01143065.1:19532-32511 GCA_001703475.1 Hydroides elegans
CATAAACAATGGCAAAATTCAATATCACTATTTAGGTCAGTGATTTTATTGATAAAAGTAAGAAAAAGAGAGTTCTTCCGCAAAGTCTGCATCATTTGGTCATCTATAGAGCAGCTCATGGAATTGTAAGCATCATCCCATACTCAGGACACAGTTCTGCATAAATTTGTCTTACACATAGTGAAGTCTGCATCATTTGGTCATCCATAAAGACGCACAGGGAAAAATAAATGATAATTATTCAATAGCATTTGATGACTAGCCAATTTACACGAGCTTTTAAACACGGAGAGGGTTACTCAAATAAAAGGTGGCGTTCCTTTACGTACAGACCCACTCCTACTGAACATAAACAAAGGCATACGATTGATCAGTTAGGTGTGCAAATTACATGTAGTTTGCCTTTATGTACTGCATTTGGTCAGGTAAGGAATCATAACAATAACATAAGCATAAACAAAGTTGACGACCCCCCATACCCACATATGTAAGCGACCACGTATTATTTAATGAGCTACTATATAGATGACCAAATGATGCAGAACTCTCTTTTTCCTACTACTATTTATCAATACCCACAGTCTTTGATTATAAGAAAATGATTGTTTTGATTCGTATTTTCATTTGAATTGTATTGGTATCTATTCTTAGTGTTTTTTATTCATTTTTATGCGGTAACTGATTGTATATTTATGAAGCATTGCTGCAACAGAGAACGTAATATGTAATGTTTTTTTTGTGTATATGTACATCAATGAAAGCAGAAGAATATTAATATTCATTTATTTATACGTTATCTTTCTTTTTTGGTGTATTATTGACATGATCCGAACACATATGTGTTTGTATTTGCCACTGTTGAAATTGTAACTACAATAATGTTAAAAGAGGTTTACGCGTTTGAGAATCGCTTGATTTTCTGTGTAAAGAAAAATACATCATAAATAAAGGTAACAGACATTTACATACGCTCATTTGATAAAGAATACATTTGACAAAAAATAGCAAAATCAAAAATCAATTATCACACAACGCAAACACAAGACTGGCCCACTGAAATGTATAACACTATAATATTAAGCGCTACATACAAAAGCCAACTATATCATACGTCGCAATTACTCATTAGATTATATCTTGACATACTAAGTTCATAAACCAGGTTATCATAGACTGACATTGTCGTTATTTGATAAACAAGTGGACCTGAAACTGTAATGCCTTGCCAGGCCAAACGGATCCGCAAATAGATAAATAACGGGATGTTTGAAAAGTATCAATCACATTTATCTGTTATTAACTTTAAATGTTTCCAATGCCAATGCATTTATTTTATATTAGATATTAATATCATTCCACTGGTATTTGCTTTATAAACGTTCGATATGCAAATACTTTTAACAAGACCTTGTTTTAGGCGCTAGCGGTCAAAAAGTTGAAGAAATTGAATGCAACCCGCACTTGTTAAATATTTTACAGTAACATAGCTATTGCAGCATGATAACACTAAATAAATGCAAAAATAATCAACTTAGTTTGCAGAACATGGATTAATATGAGTACACCGGGTATATTATTGAACTGAAATTTTGACCTGTCCCTTGATTATCCGTGGCATTCATTATGAAAAATAATTGTTACATATATTAAGGTTAGACAGTTAATATAATATTTTTACAAACTATAGATAAATACATAATAAGACGCAATAACCTAACTGATTATAAACTGATGTATCCTATCCACAAACGGGCTATCAGTACATAGTACCCTATAGACCATAAACTGTAATTCCCTCCCAGTTCATGCTCATAATTGATTAGATGTATATATTAAATGGCACATTTTCAACAATTATCTGTTCATTCCCATGAATTTTTATTATAGCATAATGATTGCAATTTTCTTTTAAGCTCGAGTCTATGTTAACTAACTACACAGTTCCAAAGAAACATATCACCATCAACTGACAACTGACAATAGCTTCTATTTTATTCTTTATTGACAAAAGGGTAGGTTATCAAGACATCTATAGTCCCAAGTCTATTTAAACTCGTTAAAATAATAATGTTGATAATTCATGTATTTTGATAAAGATATCTAAAATCTAATATAGAAATGAACAATTACATTTCGAATTAATCTTTTTTTAATCCTAACATTAACCAACAAGTATTATGATTCTGATTGAGTAACCCTTTCAATAGTTGTTTTGTTTTACACTAATAATCATTGAAAAAACTACTACTATTATCATAGAACATTTTGAAATAATCAACAACTGCATAACGATAGTTTCATTCACTTAATATACACTTGACTTTACTTTATTTAGGTTTCTGACCATAAACTTCAGTTTGGTCTGAAAAACTAAAGTGATGAAAGCATTGGCAACCTGCATTAAGTCAAATCATGCTAATGAATCAAAAGGCAGAATTTCATTTTTTTTCATTTTTTTGATTTTATTTTATAGATTATCGAACGTCATCATCATCATCATGATTCTACAAGTCATCGTGTTGATTGTATCGGCTGCCTTCAGCCAGAAAACGCTTGCAGCTGACGATCTTAAGGCTGAATTGGACAGTCACCGCCAATACGTGATGGAAAAACAAGACCGACTCGAGATGGAGAATGAACACCTAAGGGCGATAATTGAGGCTCTGAATACCACAAGTGTAGGAACGACGTATGTGAGATGGGGCCGAACGGAGTGCCCTACAAGTGCAGAACTAATTTATAGCGGTTAGCAGGGCTCGACATTGGCGACCGAATGGTAGCCATTGGCGACTGTGAATTTGAGTTTGGCGACTGTGAAAAAAAGTCGGTCGTCAAATTGGCGACTGTGAAATTTTCCTCTATTTTTTTGTAATACTGTTTTTTTATGAATGGTGACCAAATTTTATAGGACGGGGGAAACATCTTGGTTGACCCATGCTTGACATTTCAAGTTTCTGTCATTGTTAGATATGCTATATGTCTTTATTGTCAATTTTGCGTTATAAACTACATGTATCTTGGATTTCATATAGCCTAAACCGTAGCTACACTTCCGAGGTACATACTTGTGGTGCACCTAAGTGGTCAATGGTAATTTTTGCAGAGCTAGTATTGTATATAATCAATCTGAAGGTTCACAATAGCTTGAATCAACAGCCGTGTATCTACAATACTAACTTGGCATGAAGGCTAACGGAGAATGGAGAATTTTTTTGGCATTTTCAACCATTGTTTCTTAAATTTTCAGATTAAATTACATCGATTAGATTTTCGACTGTATAAAGCCATGGATAGATTTGTTGTCAAACAACTCGAAAGAGATTGAATGACCCTGATGACGAAAAGTCAACATCAACATCAAAAACCCCTCCAGCAAAGCTTTCTAAATCTACGCATGAAAGAAACCTAAATAAATTGACGACGCATGTAGGCGCTCCAACAACACAGCTTTCCAGTGATTCGAACCCTAAAAAGGACGACAGTCAATGTTCCAAACAGCCTGCAAAGAAATTCTGCAAAGAACGAGAAGAAACCCGAAACTGAACGGAAGTTTCGCAATCAATGGCAGTTGATTAGACCTTGGTTATTCTATGACAATGGAAAGATGTGGTGTCACATATGTCGCGAACACGAAGATAAGATCTTGAATTATCTGATGTCGAAAGTAATGATCGATGGTACCACAACGTTTAAATCGGAAAGCATAAACAAACATGAAAACAGCAAAGCTCATCTTCGTGTTGAGTCTCCCAGCAAGCAGCGCGGAAAATGAGAGGGGATTTTCCCTATTGAAGAGAGTCAAATCCGAATTTCGCAGCTCTCTCTGCACAGCGACATTGAATGATCATCTCTATGTCAATCTGCTGACTCCAGATTTGCAAAAGTACGACCCAAGCGACGCGGTGAAGTACTGGATTCATCAGTCTAAGCGAAAGCCAAACTATAGCCAAGATCAAGATGCACCTATTGTTGGCTCAGATCTGGTTGAAGTATTGTTTGATCGGGATAAAGAATTTGACAACATTTTATCCGAAAACGCAGTTTTGGAGTTCCTCAAAGATATCAATGAAACTGTGACTTAGACAAAAAAAAGTTGTTCATGACATTCAGTATTTTCTGAAGAGAAAACTATAGATAATTCTGCATAGTTGGCATGTAAATTAGAAATCATGACCTAAGTTTCTGATCAGACTCTTTTTCATTCATTTTTTATGTATAATCCGATCGAGATATAAATAATTCACATTTGAAAGATTATGAGAAATATCACAGGGTAAAAGGAATTAGCTTCGACAAATGTTTAGGGACATAATGTCACACCAATAAAGGTGAAAACTCGTTTTTTATGTTTTTTTTAATGTTTTATGACAAAATAAATCTGGCGACTGTGAAATCTTGTTTGGCGACTGTGAAATCACGTCGGTCGCCAAAATGGCGACTGTGAAATTTTGCATTTGTCGAGCCCTGGGTTAGTATCGGATGCTTTTTACTATCTTAGCGAAGCACGTCTTTCGGACGTAATTTTCCGAAACATAGACAAAAGACCCTTTGTTTAACAAGATTTTTTAATTATGTCTATAAGAACAAAATACTTATCGTCCTTTAAAGAGTCTGATGTTTTGCAATTTTATTTCGTTGTTTTCAATTAGTTGATTTCAATTTCAATATTGATCCTTAAAATGTAGGTCCAATTTATTCTGAGATCCAGTTACATGTCTTGTTTGCTGTTGCATGTGTGCTATTTAAACTACCTTTATAATTCTATTATTAGTGCCATTATATCATTATACTAAATAACAAGGAAGTATTTGTGAAACACGAACAGGCCCCAACCGCCCCCAAACTCGAAGGGGTATGGGTTTTTGTAGATTTAAAATATATTTCCTATGAAAACCGCTATTTTTGGCCAATTTAACAACTTCCGGTCGGGTGTTTTTTGACCGAAATGGTCAAAAAGCACATCTATGGACTAAGACCTTTCATTTGTGCCTATAGCCAAGTCTCTAAGACGTTCCGTTCAAAAGTTCTAGCCCGTACAAGCTCAAATCTTGGAAAACCGCTATTTTGGGCTAATTTGGCCAATTTGACCACTTCCGCTGGGGTTGTTTTTGACCGAAATGGTCAAAACGCACATCTACGGACCAAGACCTTTCATTTGAGCCTATAATCAAGTCTCTAGGACCTTCCGTTCAAAAGTTCTAGCCCGTACAAGCTCAAGTCTTGAAAAACCGCTATTTTGGGCTATTTTGGCCAATTTGACCATTTCCGGTGGGGTGTTTTTGACCGAAATGGTCAAAAGGCACATCTACGGGCCAAGACCTTTCATTTGAGCCTATAACCAAATCACTTTGACCTTCCGTTCAACAGTTCTAGCCCGTACAAGCTCAAGTCCTGAAAAACCACTATTTTGGGCTATTTTGGCCAATTTGACCACTTCCGGTGGGGTGTTTTTGACCGAAATGGTCAAAAGGCACATCTACGGACCAAGACCCTTTCATTTGAGCCTACAACCAATTCTCTATGACCTTCCGTTCAAAAGTTCTAGCCCGTACAAGAAAGCGATGACAGACGGACAGACGGACGGACAGACGGACGGACAGACGGACGGACAGACGGACGGACAGACGGACAGACGGACGGACACCCCAACTCTATAGGCCCCCAACTTTGGGGTTGGGGCCTAATAAACTTATGTAAACATTGAGCCATAATCGAATTATGTCACATATGTTGTAGGCTATGCTGCAAAGTCCTATTACAGTCATGGTGGCGGGGCTGACTACCAATGCCTACATCCGGAGCCGGAGTGGCCCACTGGTGCAAGTGAGGGCAATCAACATGGCTCGCACATCTACGGGGTGGAATACGAAGACCAAGCGGGATGGAGAGAAGACGCACTTGACCAAGATGCTCCATGTGCGCTTTGCAATGTAGAATCACGTACCCGACAGGTTATGATACCGGGAAGAGAATCTTGTCCTGAGGGCTGGGTCAGGGAGTATCATGGGTTTCTAGTTGCTCAGCATACCGAACAAATGTCAAGTACATTTGTGTGCCTTGATTCTGATTTCTAATACTTACAAGGGGGTTCCGACAATCAGAACGGCGGGTTGTTTTATATGGTTGAGGCACAATGTGGGTCACTGCCCTGTGCCCCCTATGAGGAAGGGATGGAACTTTCGTGCGTTGTGTGCACAAAATAGTGCAGCAAACAGAGCTTAATTTGAAATAAAGCAATTTAATAACTACACAAAAAAGTGCATCAAACAGAGTTCAAATCAAAATAAAACAATTTGATAATTGACATGTTTATTTTTCTTGAATATTTCGTTGAATGTCTAAAAACGGTTCCACATAATTTGACTACTTTAGTTACACCTTTTTATTATATAATCATCATACACAGTTCTTATATAGCGCGTTATAAACGAGTTTCTCAAAGCGCTTTACACAGGTAAAACTATATTGATATAATGCTTTAAGATTCAAACATTAAAAACACTATATTGATATAATACTTTAAGATTCAAACATAGTAGTGATGTAGGTTAAAATGTGTACATTTATTCAAATTTACCAAAACGCCTTTTCTTTGCGACAAAGTGCGTCTTCAACATAATTTTAACGCATGAAACCGAGAGTGTATTCGACACATCGGAGGGCAATGTATTCCAAACGGAAGGGGCAGCGTACCTGAAGGAAATTGTTACAGCCCGTCATGTGAGAAAAACAGTTTTGTGTTTTCGAGCAAAGACCCTTTGACTTACACAAATTGGAATCAATGCTGTCCAAAAACAAATTCTAATCGTTTAAAAGGAAACATATACCCTTAACCGAGGGCACATGATGTCTCATGTATCTATGTGACACATCCCTTCAAACTCCTAAATATAGCCAGATTGCAAGGATTTCATTAGTGAGACATTCAGATGACAGTCGCATGCACTTTTAGCGAGAAGCCCTGGAAACAGCAAGTCTAAAAACTGGGTCAGAAAATAATGATTGCTTAACTAAAGACATGTCATATGGGTATGTGACTTTGAAGGGATTACTCCAAAGGGGATATAGTGCATAATATTTCAAAAATATGTTCAAGTAGAATATTAGACAACCACTAAAAATACGCAATGTACACACAAAATACCCGAGCTCATTTATCCGTAAGAATACAAGAAAAACATTCATCGCGCTTAATAAAGACTAGTTTCTGATTAATTGTCATGTTAAAAATGTCATAATGGTGAACATTCGCACATTATCCTAAAGCAAAAATCATAATTTTACTTTAAATGCAGATTAACTTATATTCGAATGAATTGATACCATTGCATAAACATATGGCGCCCCTAAACTTATCATTATAAAGACTAAATAGTTTTTTGGTCAAAATGTATTACATGAGTTAGTAGTGCCAACTACATATGACAAAAACTAAGAGCTTCAATTACGTATTAATTATAACTTTATCGATCATTTAATGTTAAAAGCAACCTCTCAACTCATTTGAACTACACATTTACTCATTCTTTTGTCAATTAAACGCCTTGGTAACCTTAGAAACAATTACGCTTATAGAATAAATTACAATCGGCTCAAACATTACCTCGGTCATTGTTGCAGAGCATTAATCTTCTATTAAAATGCATTTTAGCATTGTATTATGTTATAAATTGTGCTTTGATTTAATGTTAGAAACAATAGGTTTCACAGACCTTACACTCCTTTGAATGCATCATTAATATGCCCATTCTTAGATAGCTAGTATCTCAACTAGATACTCATTTTATTATTTAATTATGCTAGTGAACCTTATATTTTAAATCGCATGTTTCATCGACCCCCGACTTCCCTTTTGTATTAAGGGTTCATAAATAATAACCTCTCATAAGCTTAAACCTACAGATCATTTTAATGGTTCAGTGTTTCACTGATATTAATCGTCTGCGGGCGATATTTTTACATATCTCTATTGTAAGAAAAAAGTCCTGTATTAAAATGTTTTTTTTTAAAGAATGCAGTCTGATCAGAAAACATTTCTCTAGTTTGATCATGTTATTGGATTGATTCGATGCTTGACGAAGCACTTCGTTTTCGTGAACCCTAGAATTAAATCGTCATTCCTCCAAAATTAAAGATTATGATATGTTATGGTAGAAACTTTGAATTACCAGTTCTTACTTATGCATGACTTATATGTGCCTTTACCAATAATATATTCTGATAATTCCAATATTCCTATTTCGTACCACGATGTCCTGGTGTTATTGGAAAGCACCCCTGGCAAAACGGGCGATCCATTCATATAGCCTATTAAGAGGCAAAACACCGACCCCGAAAAAAAATTATTCCATTATGTTCTCATTCAAAGAGAACTAAGGGTGTGTTTATAATTTTTCCGCTCGCGATTTTCGTGTTTATAATTTTTCCGCTCGCGACAAATCGACGAGGCGATTTTATTCAAATCAATTAACCATTAGCCGTTTTACCATGTTATCATTTAATCATTCCTTAACATTTAAAATTCAACTTATCACCGAAATAGATAAATAGATGGAATAAAACAGAATAGAACATGTATTCATTGTCTGCTTCCGAAATTAAACAACATGTAGCATAGATCTAGGCTATTTATTGATCGTATCTGTTGTCTGTCCCTTTATCGAATCGGCCAAATAAGTATCACATCGACATTATGTTAAGTATATAGAAGTCTACGATTTTATTATTACCTGTTAATCCAGTGATATTCATTTCCTTGGATATTTTGACCCACACATTATTTAAAATATTGCTTATCTGAATCCTTTTTATCTTTTTTGGTACGTTAAGTCCAGGTCTTTTTTGTAAGAATTGATTTTTAATAGAGACTCTAATAGTTTTCGCTGCCGAGGTTTTCGGTGCCATATTGACACAATAGACTATATCAAAACAATGTAGATAGAAGTCTATGTAAACATGAAAATGTTTTCAATACGATAGATCTTTACTACATCGCTCCTACATGTACTTTTATGTTTACAGATTCAATTCGTATTAAAAATATTCTATAAAGGAATATTGAGGAATGTGTGAAATACTCATTTAAAAAGTATAATTGTAAATTGTCATAAACAATGTGATTCAAATATCATTGTCTTCAATTCTTTATTAATTATCTATGCTTTGTAAAGATATAATGCATTTAAATATTATAGAATAGTAAATTCTGTTTAATGAATCATATTTGAACATGAAAATTATGTTATATTTTCATTATCAATCAGTGTGAAACATATTGAATTGCTTTAACATCGGGCAACATACGTCATTTGACGTATACCTTTTTATAAATATATTTTAAAAATGACTGTATATAATTCAATAGCAGACCTGTTGCACACGCTTACCAAAAATAGAATATCAATTAAATTCAAAATGTAATTCAAATGCCTAAAAGGACCAAAACTACGGACCAAATGTTTAAAAAATCCAAACAAAGGAAAAACATTGAAAATCGCCTCGCGAAAAAATTATAAACGGTTTGCGCGAAAATCGGACAGGCGTTTTATTGTACAAAACCCCGTTTTAAAATCATACAGTTTTAATAAATAAACAATTAAGTTGCTATATATATCAGAATACACATAAACTATAAGATAAACCCTGCATTCAGAAAAAAATCCCTCACTATCTAATATTTTTATCGTAAAAAGTAATAAAATGTCAGAATCGCGTTGTTATCTGGTAAAATCGCCTGGTTTCGAAGAGATTTTCAGACAAAAAGTACTAAAAGACTAATTTTTCGAGTAAATTTCCGATTCTTTCAAGTTGTATACAAAAGTCTTTCATATCAACAACCTATAGAGCCACTAAAAACAAGTTTTTTATGAGAAAATAGCAATTTTATAAACATTTTAAGGATGAAAAACGCGTTGTAAAAATCGCGAGCAGACCAAAATTATAAACACACCCTTACTCAGTTTTCTGACAGCATAAAAGACTTTCTGAAGTGCTAGCAAATTGGTTTTTCATTTACCAGAGCAGTGTTCTAGAAAAAAATGCTGTCACGATATCTACAATCACGCAATCGGAGATTCGTCATATTGTTTTCAAAATTGCTTCCTCAAATGAAAGCAACAACTAATATAAACTTATCTAGGACAAAAAGGGAATTGACAATGAAATCATGGGGATTTGTTTTGCAAAACATTGGGATTTTCATAAACATTTTTGAATCGTGTTTGTCGGTCAATGAATACATTTGCAGAGAATCTAAATAACGAAAGTTATATCACGTTTGTTTTTTTTTTTTTGTTTTTTTTTTGGCGAGACAAATGCCTTCATTACATGAGTTGAGTCTAATAAAAGATAATTCATCTTACTTAGGAAAAACCTCATCCGAGGTTGTAAAACCATTTGACGTCACAGATATTTGAGGTCCTGGAATGTTTTTCTTTTTATCAGATCATACAGACACGTTAAAGTATCGCAATATGACATAATTAGATTTGTCAACAAATCTTTCTATTTCAAGTTTTTAAATTTATTTTAAACTAAACATTCATTGGTTGAATGTGAATAGTTTCATAAGTAACTTTGAAAATATATGCGACCTTCAAAGCAATCAATGTAATATGCAATTCAATTAGCAAAGAAGTGTTTAGTATATGTCTTTTCATGGTTGAGTTTCTATTCTATTTAATTAGTTTGGTAACAGTTATGCAACAGTTCCTATTCAAAATATCAAACGTGAATGAATTTCTATCAGGCTTTGAAATATCAAAATAAATTAAATTACAAATAAAATAAAATTATTCTCTCAGTATGCATCCTATGAGAGGCGTTTCATTATCATCAAACTGATAAACCCATAATTACAAATAATAAAAGCAATGGGAAATGCCATCCTTTTTTATTTTACACAAATCAAACGAAGGACAGGCGTAGGTTGTATTATAATCAGGCTTTTAAACTTATATTGATATAAAAGACGCGAAGCCCAATTATTATTTTGAAATTTTGTTTCAATTGTTTCTATGTTTTCGAAATCGTTTTTAAAGACCTAAAATGCAGGCATTTCTGATAGCCACCCTTTCACAAAAGGAGGATTGGTCATCCGTGGAATTTGAGAGAGACCTCATTCTTGGTCTCAATATTGGCAGCGCATTCAGATGGGCCATCGCGTATCAATTAACGGATTCAGTGCAAGAGACATATTAGGAGGTAGGTTTTGTCATAATCGAAAAAAAAACACATATATTTACAAAATAGAATTTTATCGATGATTTTTGTCGATTGGTAAATAAATGTATCAACCTTAGGTACTCATATGATATGGGTACTAAGGGGACCTATTTTGACTTATTATTTATTGTCATTCCCGTACGCTTTTTTAATCAGATAACACCTTCTTGTATGCAATCCTTCATTATTAGAAAATGGGACCATTCTCTTCTTGAACAAACAAGGATTTAGTCATTTGATGATGAGCGCTTAACCACTCAGCGGTATCAAAATCCAGTTGGTGAAAACGCCGAAAATAGAGAGAGATTTATCGGTATTTATTTAAGAGTGGTGACCATCAATGGTCAATAAAGGGACAAAAACACCAAAACGAAATTATCATTATAAATGTGGACTTATGCATGTGGAGTTAAGGAAAACCTAAGCATTATATTCAGATAATAAATTGTGTGTTTTTTAGAAAATATTATAGAAATGGATATAGAGGAGTTTATCTTTGAAAAAAAATGAACTCATCTATTAAAGGATAAGTTACTTTATATATTTAATGGAAAATATTTAGTTTAAAATGGCGGCGGAATTCTGTATAATAACCTACATTGTTTGTGTATCTACATATTAAGAAATAAACTAGTTTGTAGTTGGAATCAAGGGTAATTACATGTAATTTTGACTTGAAAGAATAAGCAGACTTTTTACAGATTTTTCACTTAAATGCCATCCACAGCTTCTGTAACGTTGCGATTCAATAGCTGGTTGTGACGCAAACGCAAAATGAAGGGCGGGAACAGTTTTATTGCTTAGATAAAGATAAGAAACATCTTATAATAAATTTGATAAAATTGCTTGAGATATATCAGGATGTCATCGTAAAAATTCCATTCACATTTATGCGGAAAATGTATGGTTTAAGTCCTCATGAATAGTTCATTCGTTTGGCACCAAGGTCGGAGCCCATATGCTAGTATATTAAATATAAAATATAGAAACTTAAATGTTAAAACCATGGAAAACATATGGCATGCTAAAGGCTATAAATGATATATCTAACCTAAGCATTAAAATAGCTCTTCCGCTAATTGGTGTGATAAAATGCCACGAAAAGTTGCAATTCATGATATAGCCCCAAAATAGAATGTGCATTAATTTTTAGCATTGTCATTAAAATAGTTATAACCGATAATTTGATTAATCATCCATCTTTACGGAAAGCATACGAAATTGCAACAAATAAAATTAGTTATATTTTGTGACTAATTGTGTTTTGGTATTACGCTTCTGTGATGGCGACTTGTGCAAACGTACAAGACACATACACGATATTGTGGTTCAAGATTGCAAGGTTCTGTGGCCTTGTAACGTTTTTGCATGAGTACATGTGCTGGTAACTGGTCAGTTCGTACCTTTACAACTTCGTACCTTTACAACTTCGTACCATTTTGGTCAGTTCGTACATTTTATTTTGGTCAGTTCGTACCTTTTGAATTAGTCACTTCGTACCTTTTTATAATAATATATCTGTAAGTGATTTGAATTAAATTATTTATTGTTAGGTTTTTTTATATTGGAGGAAACAAATACCAAGTTTTTTTTAGATAAAATTGGAGGAACTTTAGAAAATGTAAGTTTTGACTGAACATTATTCAAGATGCTTAAATGCTGATGAAATGAAGACAAATAATTATAAAAAATATAAAGCATTGGTTAGTTGAATTTTTCCTCACTCATAAATAATAAAATTACGGTCTTCGTCAAA
>LQRL01143065.1:36974-57079 GCA_001703475.1 Hydroides elegans
AATTATAAACTTGTTCACATGTTTTCGTCTTTAATAAACCCGGACAAAAAACATTTAAGGGATTGTTCATCCGTGGAACTCGAGAGAGACTTCGTTCCTGGTCTCAATATTGGCAGTGCATTCAAATGGGCAATCAGGTATCAATTAACGGATTCTGGATAAAACCATATTTGATAGGAAGTATTTGTCTTTATGTGAGAAACAAAAATTAACAAACGAGAGGGGGTAACGACTGTGGCTATATATATTACAAGCTGATATTTCCGAGGTGGAATTTAAAATGAGTGTATGATGAACTGTCACCATTACAGGAGTTTAACACATAAACAATGGCAAAAATCAATATCAATATTGAGGTCAGTGATGTTATTAATAGTAGTCGGAAAAGATATTTCTTCATCAAACTCTGCATCATTTTGTCATCTATATAACAGCTCATTAAATTGTAAGCATCATACCATTCCCAGGACACATTTCTGCATATATTGGTCTTACGCATAGTGAAGTCTACATCATTTGGTCATCTACAGAGACAAACAGGGATAGTAAAATGGTTAAGAGTTGTACAACAGGATTTGATGACTAGCCAATTTACACGAGCTTTTAATCTCGGAGAGGGCTGCTCAAATTAAAGGTGGCTTTTCTTTAGGTGCAGACCGCTCCTATTGGACATAAACAAGGGCATACGATTGATCAGTTAGGTGTGCAAATTATATGTAGCTTGTACAGACCCGCTTCTATTGGACATCAACAAAAGCCTGCAATTAGTTGGGTAAGGGGTCATAACAATAACATAAGCATAAACAAAGGTGCCGACCCCCATACCCACATATATGTACCGACCACGTATTATTTAATAAGCTACTATATAGATGACCAGATGATGCAGAACTCTCTTTTTCACACTACTATTGATCAATATCTACAGTCTTTGATTATAAGAAAATGATCACTTGGATTCGTATTTTAATTTGAATTGTATTGGAATATATTCTTAGTGTTTTTATTCATTTTTATCCGGTGGCTGATCGAATATTTATGAAGCATTGCTGCAACAGAGAACTTGGTATGTAATGGTTTTTTGTTTATGTATCAATGAAAGCAAAGTAATATTAATATTCATTTATGTATACGTTAACTATCTTCTTTGGTGTATTATTGAAATGATCCGAATACAGATGTGTTTGCATTTGCCACTGTTGAAATTGTAAAAAGAGGTTTACGCGTTTGAGAATCCCTTGTTTTTTGTGTAAGGAAAAATAAATTATAAATAAAAGTAACGGACATTTACATGAGCTCATTTGATAAAGAATACATTTGACAAATGATTTAAAACTTAAAAGATTCGAAAATGATTTTTATGGATTTAACCTGTACTATAGCAAAATCAAAAATCAATTATCACACAACGCCCACTGAAATCTAGATAAACTCAGTTCAATGACATTCCATGTGAGAACATCCTTAAATGTATAATATTATAATATTAATCGGTACATACAAAAGTCAACTATATTATAAGTCGCAATTACTCATTAGATTAGATCTTGATATACTGAGTTCACGAACCAGGTTATCATTGACTGACATTGTCCTTATTTGATATACAAGTGGACCTGAAACTGTAATGCCTTGCCAGGCCAAACGGATACGCAAATAGATAAATAACGGGATGTTTGAAAATTATCAATCATATTTATCTGTTATTGTCAGTATTAATAGTGTTAACTATTAATAGTGTTTACAATGTCAATGCATTTATTGCATGTTGTACTAACATCGTGCCACTGGTATTTGCTTTATAAAAGTTTGATATACAAATACTTTTGACAAAACCTTGTTTTTAGGCGCTAGCGGTCCTAAAGTTGAAGAAATTGAATGCAACCCGCACTTGTTAAATATTTTACCGTAACATAGCTATTGCAGCTATGATAACACAAAATAAATGCAAGAATAATCAACCTAATTTGCAGAACATGGATTAATATGAGTAGATTGGGTATATTATTGAACTGAAGTTTTGACCTGTCCCTTGATTATCCGTGGTATTCTTTATGAAGAATAGCTGTTACATATATTAAAGTTAAACAGTTAATATAATATTTTCACATAATATAGCTGCATACATAATAAGACGCAATAACCTAACTGATTATAAACTGATGTATCCTGGCAAAAACAGGCTATCAGTACATAATACCCTAATTGAAAACCACAAACTGTAATTCCTTCCCAGGTCATGCTCATAATTGATTATATGTATATGAAAAATAGTACATTATCCACATGTATCTGTTAGTTCCCATGCATTTTTATTAAAGCATGTTGATGGCGATTTTCTTTAAAGCTCAAGTATATGTAAACTAATTACACAGTGAAGAAGAAACATATCATCATCAACTGAAAACTGACAATAGCTTCTATTTTAACACTTTGACAAAAAGGTAGGTTAATAAGGCTTTAATGGAATAAGATAATGGCAATTCGTTAATATTATCCTGTTGATAATTCATGTATTTTGATAAAGATATTTTAAATCTAATGTAGAAATAAACAGTTAAATTTCGAATTAATATTTTTGGCAACGCAGTTGAACTTTAACCAACATGTATTATGATTCTGATTGAATAAACCTTTCAATAATAGTTTTGTTTTACACTAGTAATCATTAGAAAAACTACTACTATCAATATAGATCATTTTAAAATAATCAACAGCTGCACAATGATAGTTTCATTTACTTAATATACACTTGACTTTACTTTATTTAGGTATCCGACTATAAACTTCAGCTTGTCCTCAAAAATTAAAGTGATGAAAGCATTGGCAACCTTCATTAAGTCAAATCATGCCGATGAGATCAAAAGGCAGAATTTCATGTTTTCATTTTTTTATTTTACAGGTTATCGAACGTTTCCATCATCATGATCCTACAAGTTATCGTGTTGATTTGGTCGGCCGCCTTCAGTCAGAAAACACTTGCAGCTGGCTATCTAAAGGCTGAATTGGACAGTCTTCACCAAAAAATTAATATCTTGGTGAAAAAACAAGACCAACTCGAGATGGAGAATGACAATCTAAGGGCGACGATTGAGGCAATGAATACCACAAGTGTAGGAACGACGTATGTGAGATGGGGCCGGACGGAGTGCCCTACAAGCGCAGAGCTTATTTATAGCGGTAAGTATCGGATGCTTTTAACTATATCAGTGAAGCACGTCTTTATGGCGTAATTGTCCGAAGCATAGACAAAAGACCCTTTGTTTAACAAGATTTTTTTTTAATTATGTCTTATGTCTGAACAGAAGACCTATCGTCCTTTAAAGGGTCTGATATGATGCAGTTTTATTTCATTGTTTTCAATTAGTTGTTTTTAATTTCAATATTGATCGTTTAAATGTAGGTCTAATATATGCTGAGATCACAAACGCATGTCTTGTTTGTTGTTGCATGTGTGCTATTAACACTACATTTATAGGTCTATTGTTAGTGCCATTATATCATTATATTTAATAATAAACTCATATTGGACCATAATCGAATTCTGTAATATATGTTGTAGGCTATGCTGCAAAGTCCTATTACTCTCATGGCGGTGGGGCTGACTACCAATGCCTACATCCCGAACCCGAGTGGCCAGCTGGGGCAACTGAGGAAATGCAGCAACACTCGTACATATATGGCGTGGAGTATCAGATTCCGTCAGATCATAGCGAGGACGCACATGACCAAGATGCTCCATGTGCGCTTTGCAATGTAGAATCACGTACCCGCCAGGTTATGATACCGGGAAGGGAATCTTGTCCAGAGGAATGGGTCAGGGAATACTATGGGTTCCTAGTGGCTCAACGGTATAATCACATGTCAAGCATATTTGTTTGCCTTGATGCCGATTTTGAATTTTTACCGGGAGGTTCAGAGAATCAGGAGGGTGGTTTGTTTTACATGGTTGAGGCACAATGTGGGTCGCTTCCATGTGCTCCATATATCGATGGAATGGAACTTTCATGCGTTGTGTGCACAAAATAGTGCATCAAACAGAGCTTTAATTTGAAATAAAGCAAATTAATAATTGATATGTTTATTTTTCTTGAAGTTTCCGTTGAATGTTTAAAATCTGTTTTGTGGAAAAGTCAAGGAAAGTCTGATAAAAACTGACAGACGTACATCTCAAATTCAAACATCCATATTTTACGGTTCCAAAGCAAACAACTGTTTTTATATATCTCAAAGACAACGATAATTATGTTATTCGTTACTAAATATTAAATATAGAAACTTAAATGTTAAAACCATGGAAAACATATTGTATGCTAAAGGCTATAAAGGATATATCTAATCTAAGCATTAAAATAGCTCTTCCGCTAATTGGTGTGATAAAATGCCACGAAAAGTTGCAATTCATGATATATCCCCAAAATAGAATGTGCATTAATTGCTAGCTCACATTGTCATTAAAATGGTTATAACCGATAATTTGATTAATCATCCATCTTTACGGAAAGCATAAAAAATTGCAACAACTAAAATTAGTTATATTTTGTGACTATTTTGTTTTGGAAAAATGCTTCTGTGATGGTGACTTGTGCAAACGTATAAGACACACACACACGATATTATGGTTTAAGATTGCAAGGTGCTGTGGCCTTGTAAAGTTCGTGCATGAGTACATGTCTATCGTCGTATGGCAAAGTAAAGTAACTACCATTTTGCACTTTTCGAGAAAATGAGCAAAACGCGTTTTGACCTGTATCTTTTAAATATTTATTCTAGAAAGCAAATAAAATATTCATATAAAATAAAAAGTATATAAAATTCATCTGATGAATTGTAAACCATGATTTGTATCATACAATTGAAAAATAATAATGAAACTTTATTTTACCTTATATTTCTTATGCAAAATGTGTCTCTCTAGTACGCTAAAATAAAGTAAGTCCATACAAAAACACTGTTTAGGACGATGAAACTAACTTTAGATGGTCAATAATAGTTTACATTATCTTCAAATATACTAATAAATTTTCAAGTTCATTCAGAATAATATTTTAACAAAAGTCTCGAAAAATTTAGTCAAAATCAGTCATGTGTCAATTTTTAGTTGTAAAACTATATTTTTTACATCACCAATCCAACTATAATCATCAATATTTTCTGTATCCTATGTTTTCATTAACAAAACATATTCATCTTAGCCGAAAAATCACTTTAAAGCCATGTTTTAGAACAATGTGCTTTGACACAAAAGCCACATGACCGCACGTCACGTTACTCATATCGAGTGATGCTATTGGATGAGGGACTTACTTTAGTTTTCCTTACAAGATTCATCATGTCCAATGTACTTGCGTTATTCTTATTCGGTTATTTTTCCTTAAAAGACCATTTGGAGAGACCATATGAATTTCAGAATGCGCTCATATATAAATTTCAATCGCCATTATTAATAATGTATTGTCATCCGAAAAATCGAAATTTTGGACTTACTTTACTTTACCATACTACGGTAGATGTGTTCATATATAAATAAATCTTCCAATCTTCCGATCTTCCATCAAAAAAAAGAACAGTTCTGATCAATTCCGTTGCATTTGATGCATGCACTCTTTATTCAATACCAATTTTTTCATAAAACTTGATACGGCTGCTTTATAGTGTCACAAACTAGATGGTTAGTTATCGTATTAGATAATCCAAGTTAGTTAATCTTCTTAACTATAGCAATATATAGTATTAATCTTCGCATAATCCACATTGAAACATTGCAATATGGAATACTCATTTCGGATTTTTTTTAAAATGAAATATGAATATCAAAATGCTTCTTTATACAAACGCAATTATTTTCCTATTTATCATGCATAGCAATATGTCTCTAAATAATTGATATCAACTGATATTTTTAATAACATTAATATGAAATCCTTGAAAACTTTTAATTTATAATCATTATACACGATTCTTATATAGCGCGTTATAAACGAGTTTCTCAAAGCGCTTTACACAGGTGAAACTACATTGATATAATGCAATAAGGTTCAAACACAGAAGTGATGTAGATAACAAATGCACACTTATTTGAAATTACAAATACGATGTTCTTTTCTAAAGTATATTTAAAGCAAATAGTGTGACATTCAGTTGACCGTCGAATGCATTGAACTTTTAGCGACAAGACCTGGGAAGAGCAAGTCTGAAAACTGGGTCAGCAAATGATTCATCAACAAAAGACATGTCATATGTGCATTTGACTTTGTAGGAATTCTACAAAGGGGGGAACTGTACATTATATTTCAAAATTATGTTTAAGTAGAATATTAGACAACCACAAAAATTACCCAATGTAAATTTAACACACTTGAGCTCATTTATCCGTCCGAATGCAGCTGAATAAGTTTGATCTACAAAATAAGTTATTGTTAAGTATAAGTATAAGTTAAATAACCCTTAATAAAAAAACAAGGTATCTGATTTATTGTTGTTTTAAAAAAACATGATATTCGCACAATATTACAAAAGATTGAACTCTTAATTTTATTCTAAGCAACATACACTTATACGTTGAGTGTTTGAATGAAGATTAATTGTATAATTGAATATAATTATATAATAACAATGAACATATGGTGCCCCTAAACTCTTTCATCATTCATAAACGGTATTTAATACCAGAACGGTTTGTTATAATGACCAGTTTTTTGTTCAACATTTATTGTATGAGGTAGTAGGATCAACTAAACATAACACAACCTAAAAGATTCGAAATTGAGCATAAATGTGACCTAAATCAATTATTAAGTGTTTAATAGCAACCTTTCAACTTACTCTTTACCGTACATTTAAACCACACATTTAGTAATTTGTTTGTCAATATACCTTGTTAACCTTGAAATAAATTTCACTCACAAAGTAAATCGTAAGTGACTCGGCGATTGCAAAACTAGTTACTGGACATCGATTTGCCATTAGAAAATGTTGTATTATGTTATAAATTGCGTTTGACTAATGTGTAATTAGTGATAAGCTTCACCGACCCTACCATCCTTTGAATGCTTCATTAGTATGTCCATTCTTAGGTTGTAATTATCTCCATTATAACTCTGTGTATTATAACATTATGCTAGTTCAACATCGACTGTAAATCATAAACTTTATCGACCCCCGCCCTCTATTTTGTATGTATAGGTTTTCAAGTGGGCACAGATACAAGAGCGTCAAGACTTAGTCGAGACGTTCTTGTATTTCCAGACCACACGAGGGCCTATTTTAATAACCGGCTTATTTCATTATTCATAATAAATTAAAATGCTCTTCCCCTTTAATCCTTTTACCTCGATCGAAAATAAATAGCAATCTCAACTCACTCAATTGTTTCACGAATCACAAGCTAAGTAAGTTGGCAATTTGTGGTTGAATATCAACTCATTTACTATTGATAAAACATGACACTTTAATTTCTCAACATTGTTCTCAAATTGTATTTTACTCTGCCCTTTTCATTGGCCACTAGTTGCAAATATATAAATTAGGCGTCTAGACCACTCTGTATGATATATATTTCATTGAAATTTCTAAAGAATCATGAAATAAGAGTGTAATTAATCATAGACCCTCGTTTACTTTTATCCAATTATCATGTGCATGGTTCACTGATATTAATCGACGGAGGGCATCGGTGCATATTATTTTATTTCTTGTATTATATAAAAATATAAACGATGAAAAATAAATCATGAGAGTTTGAGCAATATTTTGCTGTTAGAAATAGGGTTGCTCTCTCATACGTTAAGCTTTACCATATTTACAAAATCTAACCAGTGAGAGTTGCCTTTAAACAATCCAGATAGGTTAAAAAACGCAAAAGGAAGAATGGAACCATTCTATATCTATACATTCTTAAAAAACAGTACTGAAAATGCCCATCGGAATTGAACTATTTATTTTCAAATTTTAGGGATGGGGCGATTCTAAAAAAACATGGTTTTGTTTCGCGTCCAAGGATTAAAAGTGTCCCTCACGATGTTTCCACCCAAGTCTTATCTGAACAATTTCTGCTTTTGATCATTGGATCGGATTGATTGGCTGCCTTATGTTGATTCTAAGAATTTAATTGTCACCATTCCCAGGTTAGATTTTATATGTGCAATTTGGAATTACCATTTCTTACTTATGCATGACATATATGTACCTATACATATGAGATGTCCTGATAACTGAAATATTCCCATAATAAAATACGGGGTCCGGGTGTTATTGGAAACAAACCCCTGGCAAAACGATATTCATATAGCCTATTAAGAGGCAAAAAACCAACCCCAAAAATGGCAATTCAATCCATTATGTTCTCATTCAAAGAGAACTTTCTCAGTTTTCTGACAGACTTTCTGAAGTGCCTGCAAATTGGTTTTCATTTTCCAAAGCAGTGTTCTAGAAAAAAATGATGTCATGCTATCTACAATCACGCAATCGGGGATTCGTCATATTGTTTTCAAAATTGCTTCCTCAAATGAAAGAAACAAATAATATAAGCTTATCTATACTAAGCGTCAAAAGTATCGAATATTATTTTTGAGAATTTCTGAGCGCAACATGAGATAGTGTTAGTTTTCATGAGTTTAAAATAATTATAATAAAATATGTTTTAAATACGTCCTGAAATTTTTAGATTAATTGAAGACCAATTAATGTCAAAAATAATCGCTTAAAGCGCACAGGGGTCGAAATCAAAAGTCACAAAACGCCATACCACTGCACATTTCATGGAAGCACGATAGTTGCATAAATCGATGAATGCCCCGTTGGTTGCTATACGATAATGTCGATTTTTTTCTTGTCTTAATCATATTACATTCGTTTAAAAATCATTTTTGTTTCTATCACAATCATCCTTAACTAAAGAGGCAAAATGTAACAAATAAACCAATAAAATATAAATTCAATATTGAGAGCGATCGCATTTGGACAATATCAAGGTGGTAGATCTCAGACCATTTCACATTCAATATACGGGTTTCTAAAGCGTTATTATATTTTAATTCTTTTTTTTAAGGAATAATAATGAAGCTGTTTGAATATAATATCGAATTCTCAAGAATGCTCCCAGACGAAAATGAATGGTTGCTCACAATTTTAACTTTAAATTTTATTTTAGCTTCGGTTTATATGGTACATTCGTAAGTTTTTCACATATCGAAATTGTTGCTATTTTCTACACAATATCCTCGAAATCATATGCTTGCTCAAGCAACTCGAAAGTCATTGTGATATGAAACATTAAATCCTAGTAACATTAAGTCTGTAATATTCTAATGACAATTACTCAGTCTCTATAAAGGCTTATGTGACAA
Source organism: Hydroides elegans (assembly GCA_001703475.1). Lineage (NCBI taxonomy): Eukaryota > Metazoa > Annelida > Polychaeta > Sabellida > Serpulidae > Hydroides > Hydroides elegans. Next base: position 46,322 of record LQRL01143065.1, read on the forward strand.
ACCATTTCTTCTTATCAGTCGAGAATTTATTTCTTAAAAACTATCACTTAAAATTGTTAATAAAATCATGGTTATATGATTTAGATACTTTAATAATAAACATAATTGGATAGTAACTATTGAGACATTTACTATAGGGGTTACCAGCGATCTTCACTCAACTGTGCGTTGGTATGGTGTTTTGTGACTTTTTTGTTTGACCCCTGTATGTTTTAAGTCTTTATTTTAGGCATAAATATATTTTCAATTACTCTGAACATTTTAGTAAGTATTAATAATATATTAAATTTGAATAATATCAAATGAAATAATAATTATACAAATTCATTTTAAACTCAGAATTTTTCAAAAATAATACTCGATACTTTTGACGCTTAGTTATAGGACAAAAAGGGAATCGACCATGAAACTATGGTTGTTTTGCAAAACATGGGCATTTTCATAAACTCTTTTAAAGCGTGTTTGTCGGTCAATGAATACATTTGCAGAGCATTTGAAATAAGGAAAATTATATTACATTTTTTGTGGCAAGACAAATGCCTTCATAACATGAGATGAGTCTTATAAAAAAGATATTTCATCTCAATTAGGAAAAAGCTTCAACCGAGGCTGTAAAACCATTTGACGTCACAGACCTTGAAGTGCAATTGGGTCCTGGAATGTAGTGGATAAGTCAAACTAAACATAATGTCTTTTTTTTACACTTTTTTATTTTGTAATCACGCAATGACAGTTGAGTATCACAATATCACATTTTATCGGATTTCAAATTTTACTTTTCGGGTAGAAAGATACCAAACGTAAGGTGAATTTTCAAAACTAGGAGCGTATTGAAACAAAAATACATTTTTTGGGGAAACTTCTCGTACAGGATTACCTTGTGGCTATTCTCAGATATGTGAACAAAAAAAGTACTGACTTAAATATACAGCCATCAAGGCAATGAATACACATTGTCATCGAATTATAACAAAGATGATATTTCTTTTCATGATTGGGTTTCTATTCAATTAGATTATTTCGGGGACAGTTATGCAATAGTTCTTTTTCAAATATTAATTTAAAATGAATGTCTATCACCTTATGAAATATGAAAAGAGCGTATCACAAAATCATACCACTTCATCACTCAGGTTTTCACTCCATGAAAAGCGTTTCTTTATCACGGAAATGATAAACCATTGATTACACATAATGCAGTTAGAAACATTTTAGACATTTCTCATTTTAAGATCGGTTGCATGCATACGACATAGCATGGAAATTCCAACGCATACCTATAATCAGTTCGATTTTCAAATCTAATGTTTTTGTGATGTCATAATCTTTGAGGTCCTATACTTTCAGGCATTGACAGTATCAACTTGTCGACATTTTTTCGCCTATAGTAAACCGGAAAAGATCATTATAGGATTAGACATCGGTGGAATTTAGGAGAGCCCTCATTCTTGGTCTCAATATTGGCAGTGCATTAAGATGGGCAATCACGTATCAATTAACGGATTCTGGGTGAAACTTTGTTTAATAGGAAATGTTTATATGAGAAACAACGAGGTGCAATAAAATAATCCTGGGGGTAACGACTGTGGTGATATAAATTACAAACTGAGATTTCTGAGGTGAGATTTAAATTAGCAGTTTTGTACGCTGTTACCGTTACATGAGTTTTACACAAAAACGATGACAAAATTCAATATCACTTTTTAGGTCAGTGATTTTATCGATAGCAGTTGAAAAAGAGAGTTTTGCATCAAAGTCTGCATCATTTGGTCATCTATATAGCAGCTCATTAAATTGAAGCATCATACCATTCGCAGGACACAGTACTGCATAAATTGATTTTACACATAGTGTAGTCTGCATCATTTGGTCATCCATAGAGACAAACAGGGAAAAATAGATGAGAGTTATTCAACATCATTTGATATCTAGCCAATTTACACGAGCTTTAAAACACGGAGAGAGTTGCTCAAATTAAAGGTGGTTTTCCTTTAGGTACAGACCCGCTCCTATTGGACATAAACAAAGGCATACGATTGATCAGTTATGGGTGCAAATTACATGTAGGTTGCCAGGTAAGGAATCACAACAATAACATAAGCATAAACAACGGGCCGATCCTCCATACCCACATATGTACCGACCACGTATTATTCAATGAGCTACTATATAGATGACTAAATAATGCAGAACTCTCTTTTCACTACTACTATTGATCAATACCCACAGTCTTTGATAATAAGAAAATGAGTGTTTCGATTCGTAGTTTAATTTGAATTGTGTTGGTATATATTCTTAGTGTTTTTTATTCATTTTATGAAGCATTGCTGCAACAGAGAACGTAATATCTAATGTCCCACTGGTGCAAGTGAGGGTATGCAGCACAATTCATACATCTATGGTGTGGAGTATCAGATTCCGTCAGACCCTAGCGAGGACGCACATGACCAAGATGCTCCATGTGCGCTTTGCAACGTAGAATCACGTTCACGTCAGGTTATGATACCGGGAAGGGAATCTTGTCCTGAGGGCTGAGTTAGGGAGTACTATGGGTTGCTTGTAGCCCAAAGGAACGACCAACGCTCAAGCACATTTGCGTGTCTTGATTCCGATTTCGAATACTTGCAAGGGGGTTCCGACAATCAGAACGGCGGGTTGTTTTATATGGTTGAGGCTAGGTGTGGGTCTCTACCTTGTGCCCCATATGTAGATGGAATGGAACTCTCGTGCGCTGTATGTACAAAATAATGCACCAAACCGAGCTTTATTTGAAATAAAGCAATTTAATAATTGATATATTTATTTTTCTTGAATGTTTCGTTGAATGTTTAAAAACTGTTCCACATCAATTTACTACTTTAGTTACACCTTTTTGTCTTTTGTGGAAAAGGCAAGGACAAAGTGACAAAACTGACAGACGTACATCTCAAATTCAAACATCCATATTTTACGGTTCCAAAACAAGCATATGTTGTTTTATATCTCAAAGACGCCGATAAATATGTTATTCGTTACTAAACTTATAATAAAAATTAATGTTTAAAACCATGGAAACATATGGTATGCTAAAGTATGATATTTAAAAAAGTGCTATTTAAATGCGATATTCTCATCTAAACATTAAAAAGGCTCTTCCGCTAATTGATATGATATAATGCCACGGAAAGTTACAATTCTTGATATATACCAAAAATACAATGTGCATTAATTGTTAGCTCGCATTGTCAACAAAATGGTTATAACCGTTAGTCCCTCTTTTGCCGAAATGTTCAATCATTTATCCTTATCGAAATCATTTAAAATTGCAACAAAGAAGATAATTAGTTTTTTGTGACTATTTTTGTGTTGTATTACGCTTATGAGTTGGCGATTTGTGCAAGCATACAAGAAACATACAAGATGTAATGGTTTTAGATTTCAATTTTCTTAGGCCTTGTAAAGTTCTTGCATGAGTACATATGCTCAAATAGAAATAAATCATCCACGAGATAAACAGAAGAATAAATATATTCCATTCTATTGCATTTGTAAAAGAGGTTGTAGCTCTTGTAGCTCTTGTGGCTTGAGGAAAGTATAAAAAATGTAAATAAGAACTTAGGCCGAGGTAACACAGAGATTTTAAAAAGGCTAGCAGTTATTCACGCGAGCTTTTAAGTGGTTATAAAAAGAAGCGAAAAGGCTTAATGATCGAGGTCTTCTCCCGTTTTCCTCCGGTAGTTCAAACGGAATTTAGAGACACGCATGATGTCAAACAAACTCAAATGAATTTCATTATCATAAAATTCGCGTTTAAAAGAAAACGCTTTTTCCCCGCTAGCAAGTTTTCAAGTTGGAATTTTCCTCTGTCGCATTGCAAGATTGAGGTAAACAAACGCAGCTTAAGAACTTGTGATTGAAAAAAGCTCGCGCGAAAAACAGCTGTTACTTTGTTTTTGGGAGTTTTTATTTGCACCGTATGGGCGGTTGTGCATTCGTATACATACATATTACAATATGGAATTTCAAATTGTTCATAACAATAGTTTCACTCACAAGTACATAAATATGTTTTTTTAGACATACAAACTCAGCAAACACAATATCAATTATAACATATATTCGTAATCTCATTTTGATCCATTTAGAAATACACGGTTGTTTTCATATACCTGCTAGAACAAAATATAATGCTATGTAGTTTTACTTCACTCTTGTATTAACCGAACATAACCTTTACTACATTTGACAATTATAAAACAGTGACGTATCTAAGTCTAATTTAAAAAAAATATATTTCTCTATTTCGTGACCTAATTGGTCAAACGTTTTCCATTTATTATTAAAAACATGAGAATTCCTATACATTTTATCTGCTAATATTCTCATCTCAAAATCCTTTTTGAATTCCTTTTCACTGAAAGCGTTATTATGCATTTTTAATTTGTAAATATACGATTTAATTATCAGTGATAGGTTATCTATTGAAACATCTTTTTTCCCTAACAGAAAATCCCATTTATTAAACGAGAAGGCTGGAAGCTTCAACATTTGTAAACACTTATCAATTATGGTTTTAGTGGTACCACATTCCCAAAAGAAATGAATCAATGTATCAATTTCTGGACAATAGGAACATCTAATTTGGTTTGCAATTTTTCAGTCTATTTCACGCTTATTGGTTGCAATAATATTATGTATAAGTTTATATTGTAAAGTCAATAAATCAGTTTCTTTAGTTACTTTTCTAGGAATTATCAGACTATCAAATACACTTTCAGGGTTCTCTAGCCCTCCTTTGTCCCAAAACCTGAGACATGTAGGGATTTCACAGGCCTTTGAAATCAACAAATTATAATATTCTCTTGTCTTGGCTTTGTTAAATGTTGACTAAGCATTTTTCATATTTGAAAATAGTACAATTCAGATTGACTGTGTATGTCGGTGTCACAAATTGACGGTTGGATTGGGCTGCTAGCCATTTGCTTGTCAGTTTACTCAAAGCATTATATTTCATAATATCAACTGTTTCAAGATTATATTTTTGTTTTAAGTCTTCTACGCTTAAAAGGGATAGGTTGTCTGATAAAAGGTCACGTACATATAATATACCCTTTTCATGCCATTCTCTGAGATACAGTGACTTGTTTGCTTGAATTTCGATGTATCGAAGCATTGAAGTAATTCTTTATGAAACAGTGATAAATACATTTTATCAACATTATAATGAGATTTTAGAATGAGTTCTAGACCCCCATATCTGTCATAATAAGAGCATGCTAAGAAGTTCCTGTGATTCTTTTCATATAATCTTGCAAGCATGATTCATGCATGTTACATCCAGTGAATTCCTAATTTACCATAGTCTCCTATCAATGTCTTGTGTTTCATTTTGTTACTACCTTTTGGTCAAATAAAATTATTTATAATTAGCTGTGCTTGTTTATCGTATTTTTCAGGACATTCGACACAACTTAATGTATAAACTAAATTTGATATTCCTTGTGATTTAGCAATCAATACCTTACTGAATATTGTTAACGCTCTTTGTTTTCATATGTTAAACTTAACTCCCATTTTATTAATCCTTTTATTAACAATTAACACTTTCACATTCATTACGATTTACTCCCAGTTCTACACCCAGCATGTTGAAGCTTCCAGTCTCAATGATCGTTAACTCGTGTTGAAGAATTGGTCTGATTTTTCATGGTCCAATGTATACAAATTGTGATTTTTGAATGTTGAGTTTGAGTCCAGAGTATTGCGAGAACCGGCCTATTGTTTGAAATATTATATCTACTTGTTGTATATTTCTTAATATACAAGTTGCGTCGTTTGCGAAGAGAAATATTTTATAATTTGGTTCTTTATAGCTATATCCTGACACATTTTCATTATTTCGAATTTGCTGTGCTATAATTTCGATACACAATATGAAAAGGATTGACGATGATGGACACCCTTGACGTACTCCTCTCTCGATTGGGAACCAACCACATGTATGTCCATTGTTCATTACTGTACTTGATATATTAGTATAACAAATTTTTACCCATTTACAGAATGCTTCACCAAAATTGAATTTCAATAATACCTTTGCTAGATAAGACAATTCAATACTGTCAAAGGCTTTTTCAAAATCGAGTAAAAGTAAGAGATATGTGTTTTTATCGGCACGGGTGAACGCGCAGCGTTCACCGTGCCTTTATAAAATTCACATGTTTTCGGGTACCAATCCTATTACTGCTAAAATTTACTTCCGGTTTAGCGCGGGCAATTACCAAATGGTGATTATGAAGTGTTTCGCATTTAATTTCACGCTTATGTTTCTATCAAATATATGCAAGATGTGGAGATATTAACAGTATCATTTTATCATTTTTACGCACATGCGTTGTTTTAACCAATTTCTCAAGTCATAAAATAATCTTTAAGAAGTGTGCGTTAATATAATTTTGATACACTTTTTAATTCTATGAAATGGGCGATAAAGGATAAGCTCCACTTCGAAATCTTAATAGCTGTCATTTGTGTATCTAACCTTTTTTCAGAACATTAGTTATAGCAATTAAACAACCAACAGCGAAACAAAAACAGAGAAAAATGCATTTAAAGTAATAAAATCGTATTTTAAAGAAATCGAATAGAATTTGCATGGTAACAACAATCGACGTTATTTTACATTGCGCAAAATAACTGTCACGTCATACATGAAGCAAGTGGCAATTAACGTCTTAAATAGCAGGTGGAAACCAAAGTGCTGAGACAATCCAGTAAACTCAAAGATACAAATAGAGATGAAGATGTAAATGTTAAAATAAACGATATGTAATAGCGTTAGCCGAATTTGGTAAAATTATTATACATCAACGAAAATACTTTGTTTCTATTAGGTTCCAGCATAATTTTAAGTTTATTAATTTATTCTATTTGAATTGTTAAGCAGCAAATCGCAAATATATTGCTCATCATTTTCGATTTCGAATACACAATAACAGCTGCAATAAGATATTAACCATATACATTTTTCTATGTCTCATAATAAAGACACTTCTTAAGAAATATCTAATAAATGATAGATGACTAAAGAGAGTATAAATAGGAAATACATATAATTGTTGTTGCAATAAGAAATATACATAATTTGTTGATGATTTCAGCTGGATGTAGTTCCGCTTTTTTTTGTTGAAACGTACATATTTTGATGACATTAAAAATGTAAAAATTGCAGAATAAACTATTAAGATTAGTTTATATAAATCCCGGGCCATTTTGCGGTAGTACATTTCTAGTTTCTATTACAATTATATATGATGTCATCTATTAGTCTGATATTTTCACCTATATATCGTCCTTTTACGAAACCACCTTGGTCCTCATGTATAATTTTAGGTAAAATATTTTCTGTCCGGATGGCTAGTGTTTTAGTGAGGATTTTATAATCTACATTGGTTAATAACGCTGGTCTCCAATTTTTAAAGTAATGTATCTTTCCCTCTTTTCTGAAGCAGCGTGATAACTCCTCCTTTTCGCGATTCTGAAAGTTCTCCTTTTATGAAAGAGTAATTTAGTGTATCAACTAATATTTGTCCCAATACCCGTGATCTTATCCTTGCTCCTTTTTCTTTGTAATTATTTATGTCTTCCAAGAGTGATTTATATTGTCTATATGTTTCATGTTCGTCTTTGGACAGTTGAGAATTTCATATTTTGAGATAAGGTTCAGCGCATCTTTTCAATAGACTAGCCTCTAGATTTCTTTGTGTTTTCGCTTTCTGCTTTGAAAACTGTATAGATTTACACTGAATCGCAAATTTTAGAATGTCACACAGGACGCGTTTGTCTTCAATATAGCTAAGCTCATTTATTGTATCTATCAATGTATGACTAATCAAGTCGGTGTAATCTTTATCCTCAAGAAGGCTATCATTGAATTTATAAAAGCCCGGTCCCCTTGATTGTCTGAGTATGAACCGAGTGTCTAGTATGTCCTGAGTTGTTATAAAGAAAATAGAGAGGACTTATCTCCGACGTGAAAAACAGCTAGCTCTCTGTAACCGCGGCCTAAAAGGTACATCAGTTTTAAGAAAGGCCTATTTCAATCTATTTTTAATTATGGATTTATTGCAAAATATATGAGCCCAAAGTTACACAACCATTTCCTCAATTTTGCTCATTAATGACGCTTCAATGACACGATAGTTTCAATATTGACTAAAATTCCTAACTTGATTAACCCTTCGGTTTATTGTGAAGTAGATAATTCGTCCTGGAAACTTGTCATTAAGAAGGTGTGATTGCTCTTTTGATAGAAAATTTAACCGTCGAGAAATATAAACTCCAATCCATGTTGGTAGCCAAACATGGGAATATATATTTTTACCAAATATATAAATTGCCATGATCACAATGTACCGAAATAAATTTCATTTCACGCATTTAATATGAAACTATTACTTATTTTAATAAAATGTCATAAAGTAAATTTAAATAAAATTGAAACGAAAACTGGTAAATATTTACTGCCCGTCGTGTAGATACAATGTTGTTGTAAAGGTATTGTATATTCAAGCAAAGATCCCTTGACTTACACAAAGTGGGTTCAATGCTGTCCAAAAACAAAATCTAATCGTTTTATAAGCAAACGTATCCCTGCAATCTAGGGCACCTGACGTCTTATGTATCTGTGACACATCCTCTCAAAACTACTCAAAATAGCCAGATTCCAAGGATTTCATTAGTGTGACAATCGGGTGACAGTCGCATGAACTTTTAGCGAAAGGACCTGGGAAGAGCAAGTCTGAAAACTGAGTAAGAATCATGATTTCTCAACAAAAGACATGTCATATGGGTATTTGACTCTGAAGGGATTACTCCAAAGGGAGGTATAGTGCATTATATTTCAAAAATATGTTCAAGTAGAATAATAGACAACCACAAAAACTACGCAATGTATACACAAAACACCCGAGCTCATTTATCCGTAAGAATACAAAAAAAACATTCATCGCGCTTAATAAAGACTAGTTTCTGATTAATTGTCATGTTGAAAATGTCATAATGGTGAACATTCGCACATTATCCTAAAGCAAAAAAACAACATTTTATTTTAAATGCAGATTAACTTATATTCGAATGTATTGAAATTATTGCATAAACATATGGCGCCCCTAAATTCATCATTATAATGACTAAATAGTCTTTTGTTCAAAATTTATTACATGAGGTAGTAGTGTCAACTACGTATCACAGAACCTAATAGCTTCAATTAAGCATAAATAAGAACTGTATCGATCATTTAATGGTTTATGCAACCTCTCAACTAATTTCAACTTCATATTTACTCATTCGTTTGTCAATTTAACGCCTTGGTAACCTTAGAATAAATTACACTTATATAATAAATTACGATTGACCCAATTATTACCTCGGTCATTGTTGCAGAGGATTAACATTATATTAGAAATGTATTTTAGCATTGTATTATGTTATAAATTGTGTTTTGATACAATGTTAGAAACAATAAGTTTCACAGACCTTACACTCCTTAGAATGCTTAATTAATATGCCCATTCTTAGCTTGCAATTATCTCCATAGATACTCAGTTTATCATTTATTGATACTAGTTAAACATCAACTGAAATGGGACCTGTAAGCAAATGCTTCATCGATCCCCACCTTCGCTTTTGTATTTGAGTTTCATAAATTATAGCCACTAGTTAACTTTTAACTCTAATCTCAAGGTTCAGTGTAAACGTCCGGTGTTAAGGAATTGTTGATGCTAGTGCAGTGCTTCTGTAATGAATCTTAGATCGTAATTCTTCACCCATTAAATGTTAATAGACTACATTTCATGTTTATAGAGCAAATCAAAACCTTCACAACCAATTTCCATTACTTAATTATGCATTGCTGTAAATGAGCTTATATCTATGAGGATTCCGGGTTAAAAGATTCAAGCAAATAAAATATCTTACATAACGTTTTAAAAAATTGCAATATGAGCCAATATTTTTCTAGTCTAAAACTTTCCGGCAAATACGTTTTTCACACTTAATTATAGAAAATATGGGTCAAATAATTTATGGTGTTTATCAAGAAAAAAAATAAAGTAAGATACTAGAGGAAACGTTTTGAGCTATGTTGTATGGTAAGAATTTTTTTAATCCGGTCACTTTCGGAAACGTCATGGTTGGAGAGACTTTATGGCTGGAAACATGTTGTTCGGAAACCATCCTAAGTTGTAAAAATATGTTTTCTTTTCAATTTTCCTATTATAAACCACAGGGTCATGGTGTTGTTGGAAATCACCCCTGGGCAATATTCAGATCCATTCATATAGCCTATTAAGTGGCAAAAACCAAACCTCGAAAAAAGCCAATTCATTCCATTACGTTCTCATTCAAAGAGAACTTACTCAATTTTTGACAGCATAAAAGACTTTGTGAAGTGCTGGCAAATTGGTTTTCATTTTCCATAGCAGCTTTCTAGAAAAAAAACTTAGTCGTCACGCTATCTGCAATCACGAAATCGAGGATTCGTCATATTGTTTTCAAAATTGCTTCCTCAAATGAAAGAAACATCTAATATAATCTTATCTAGAACAAAAAGGGAATCGACCATGAAACTATGGTTGTTTTGCAAAACATTGGCATTTTCATAAACTCTTTTTAAAGCGTGTTTGTCGGTCGATGAATACACTTGCAGATAATTTAAAATAACGAAAGTTATATTAAGTTTGTTTTTTTTTGTTTTTTTTTTTTTTTTTTTTTTTTTTT
>LQRL01143068.1:3682-18409 GCA_001703475.1 Hydroides elegans
CCTTCCAAGGGGTAGGGTGAGAATGAGCTAGAGAGAAAGAGAAAGAGAGAAGACATGCCCGCTTGATAGAGGTTCTCCCCTGTGGCACAGAGTGGCATTTAACGGGGTGGGCGAAAGCCCTGTCAGCCGTACCAATACCAATACCAATACCTAGGACCATAATACAAGAGGATATGCAACTCCGCCAAATTCAGTCGAAACAGTCCTGCGATGACTGTTACAGCACTTTTGGCACATAAAAAATAAGTCACATATAAACTGACGTTTTAAAAATCATATGTATATTCAATTTATCACTTTGATATTTTATCATGTGTTTACAAATGACTTTAATTTATCATTTTTATCATTTTTTTTGGTTATATCATATACTGAACATATATTTTTAATTATTTTTTTAAAATATAATTATTTATTATTTTGTCTAATTTATCGACTTAAAAGTTTATACACATTTTTATTCTTTATCGATTTTTTGCAAAAATGTGATATATTATATATTATTTACAGCTTATTTGCAATGTCATAAACATATTTATAAATATTGTCATTAAAAGAAATTATTTTGCAAAAAGTGCATGAAAATGGTCAAAAAACGCTGGATTTTCCCAAATGTAAAATTGAGACATATAAAAGTATTTTTTTAACAGTCATAGTACGGAAAAAAACATTCGAAACATTTTCCAGTGAGTTGCCAATCCTCCTATTATAATCCCAGATGTACCATATTTGGGGGCACGGTTCTTTTGGTTTGGTTACTGTAACCGCATATGTCCCCGTGTACAGAGTGCTCCAAATAAATACGGGGAATGATGAATTCATTGATGAACATAAATGTTTAGCACGGAACATACACATCACCAATTCCTCTAATTCAAATGTTTATCAAAAGTTGCAGATCGTATGAATGATTTAACGTTAAAAGTATAAACCATAATATAAAAGCTTCATAAAAATAATTCAGCCAATCTATGGAAAACAATCACGTGTCCATTTCAGCCTATCTGTATTTTGGCTGAAATATTTTAACCAATCTGTAGATCCAGTCAATCTGTGGTTTAACATGGGACGGTTTACCTAATTAAGCCAAAGTGCAGATTGGCAAAGAACCACAGATCGACTGTATCATATAAACATAGCGATCATATAACTGTTCCGCAGTGAGTCTCGGATTGTGCGTGATTGACTATATGACTATAAATTGTATCTCTTGTTTAAGAATGTTTATCTAATTTATATTTGGATTTATTTGTGTATATGCATTGATAGTGTTATGAAAGAATTCGTTATTTGCTATAAAGATAAAAAATGAACGTTTAATTTTCAAAATAAAATGCATTGCCACAGGAGTTCTGCTATGACTAGGCTGAATGATAATATCATACTATTACCTATATATGTGGGTGTACGCTGTATGTAGCCACCATGGAAAAGGAGACTCCGAGAGAAAGAGTATTATTTTAGTAGTTACAGAGGCATTTTGAAAACTTTTAGGAAAAAAATATATGGATAGATACTTAAAGGGAATATGGTACATGTGAACATTTGGAAATAAATTGGATAAGCTATCATGCTGAACCCAGCGTATCAGTGCAAAATTTAGTACAGAGTCTAGGGATAAAACGGTCAAATACAAACGTGTCAAACAAAGCAACAGTGATAAATGTGCGTAAACGAAATAGGAAAACCCCTTCTGGATCGGCGCTCGGTATGTAAACGTGATCATAACAGAACCCATAACCAGGACACCAAAACAAAGCCTCGTAAAACAGCTGATTTACTAAAGTTGTGTGTTATAAACGCCCAGTCATCGCGTAACAAAGCCAATGTCATAAATGAATTCATCGCTACCAATTCCTTACATCTGACTGCTATAACTGAAACCTGGCTCACACTTGACGATCACCAGATCAGTATAGAACTTACACCCGATGGATACGACATCATACAGTTCCCCTGGGTCGGCTGACGGGGTGGAGGTGTGGCTATTATCGCAGAGTCTAAGTTTAAGGGGCGTGAACGGAAGCAACTTAAATTCGATTCATTCGAATGTGTAACTGTACAATACGACCTTAAAAATCATAAACTGCTTGCAGCTTCCATATATCGTCCATATGATAAGCCAATTGGTCAATTCCTCGACGATTTTCAGCCCTATCTTGAGGATATAAATACCCTCCCTGGGGATATTCTCTTAAGTGGTGATTTCAATATACATGTAGAGGATACGGCAAACACGCATGCCATACGGTTTCGCGAGCTTCTAGACTGTTTCGGACTACATCAGCACGTTACGGTGCCAACCCATGCATCCAACCATACCTTAGATCTTATCATTACAAGGTCTGAATCGATGAATCCCACTTCCCCTCCGTTCACTCGCTCACTATTATCCGACCATTTTGCGGTTTTGGCTGGACGCAGTTTTTTTTTATATTTTTCGGCCAGTTTCTAATCTACCTTTCATCTTAAAGCTAATTGAGCGCGTAGATTCAGATCAAATAAATGCATTCACATACAAATATTGGTTCAACGAACCACTCCAGTCAGCGTTTAAAGAAAACACTCTACTAAAACAGCCCTCGTAAAAGTGCAAAATGACATTCTATGTGCGTTCGATGAGCAAAAAGTAGTCCTTTATGGCGCTCTTGGATTTGAGTGCCGCTTTTGACACCTGCAATTACAACATTCTTCTTACGGGTCTCGAAAGAGAATTCAATATATCATGTACGGCGCTCGATTGGTTTCGATCATATATTGCTCAGAGAAGACAAAGAGTTAAGATAAATGCAACTTTATCGGATCCAGTACGCCTAGCAACATGATTTCCCCAGGGGTCGGGATGGGAACCCCAAGCCTATAGCAAATATGTAGGACCCTAGGTGGTCTTCTCCGCTTGTTGGCTATATTGTACCATCTATTTGCCAACGACACACAATCATACACGATCTATAATCCAAACGAGCCACTATCTCACTATCTCGCCTTCACATTTAAGGAGGGCGCACTCGATAAGGTTAGTGATTTGATGACTCAAAACAAACTGAAATTAAACCAATCAGAGTTCATGATACTCGGTACAAAGCAACAAGTAAAAAAGGTCCAGACAAGCAGCATTCGGGTTGGTGGTGAGGAAATAAAACCGAAACCATCGGTCAGGAACCTCGGAAATCACTTTGATGTTGAAATGAAAATGGCTACTCATGTGAACCATACACTCAAAACAGAATAATACCGACAGATAAGTGTTATATGGAAATATCTCAGTGTTGAAGCCACAAAGACATTAGTCCATACAACCATCCTATCACGAGTAGATTACGCCAATGCCTTGTTGTATGGTATACCCGAGACACAGCTAAATCGCCTGCAACGTTTGCAAAACCGTGCCGAACGGTTGATCATTCGAGACAAACATCATGTGCATTATAAAATTGTCCTTCGGAAACTGCATTGTCTTCCAATACGAGCCCGGATTAAATTCAAAGTGATTTTATTAACTTTTAAGGCATTGCATGATCTCGCACCCTCGTATATTAAAGCCCTGGTCACTGTGGTGGAGAGTAAAAGAAATACAAGACAGTCCAATCTAGGTGCGTGCCTTGTTGAGCCAAGATCTAAGCTGAAATATGGTGGAGATAGAGCGTTTAGTATTTGTGCACCAAGATTATATAATTCTCTTCCAAGCTCATTGAGGTGTGACACTGAAATCAAAAGTTAAGAATAACTTAAAACGCATTTATTTAATGTTTTTTTATCTTAAAGTTGCATATCATATCAGTATTTATACCAGTATTGCCCTAGACTCTTTCAAGAATGTTTTATTTTACTAAGTTTTATTCACCATTTATTTACATATTGATCTCATATATATGTCTTATATAATGTTCAACAATTTTTGTTTTACCTATATGTATCATTAATTTCTATAATGAACTCGTAAATGTGCCTTACATAATTTTGATTCAAGCACAAAGAACATGTATATGATATATGCGCTATATTAGAAACGCGAAATAAATAAAATAAAATAAATATAATAAAAACTATAATGTAAAATTAGGAAGTAAACTTATAATTCAGGGTTTTCTGCGGTAACCGGAAGAGCTCAGTTGCCACCGTGATTTGACAAGATATTATTATTACAATATGTGAAAATATCCCATTAATTTGATATAAATAATCGACAACATATTTGAAAGAATCAAAGTAGAGCAGTCCCATACACTAACATACAATAAATCAGTTAGTATAAAAGGTTTTCCTCAGAAAATAAACAAAATGTTGTCAAAGAAGAAAGAAGATGCATTAAAAACTTGTTATGATTGATATAATTGTACTAAAGCTAGGAGCCAGATCAGTGCCTTAGGTCTCACAGCCTGAGACGATACGTTAATGCATCAATAGTTATAAAGTGCCTTTTTACCAACCAAATCCTGCTACAAGGATGTAATGTGACTCTGCTACCAAATCACAACCTTGATTGTTGCTTGTGATACCGATGATACCAATGAAAATGCCAAAAGAAATAGGAAGATGAAAACCTGATGAAAAAAAACTCAAAAAAATATCTGGTATTTGCACGAAAATGTATATTTTTCATAGCACTGCTTAATACTCTGATGTTTAATCCTCCATCGTTTCATTACCCGCCCGACTGCAATCTTTTTGATAACCTTACCTTATGTTGGCATATGTTAAAACTTACTAGAACTAAGAAGGGTAGAGTTCTATGGTAGGCTCAATTCTTGTGTCTTAATAATATTCATGGTCGTCCATAGTGACGCCATTTAGATCAAAAGTTACAGATTATCTATTCTATGCTCCAGATTTGTTATCGAATATATTAGCTTAAGTCATTGTACTAACGTCATTGGATGGTAGTCAGTTATATGATAATTAAACTCTTAGTGTAACGGATTCTGATCTAGGTTTTATATCAAATGACACTTTTGTATGTTGACATTTAGACCTCTAATTCCATTGTTGACTCGAAATAGTACGCGCCTAGAATTGATGCGGCATTGCTATAACAAATTCCATGTAGTATTAAAACAATTGTTTAAAGTGTTGCATTTATTTAATTTTTCACTTATATGCTGGTCGAATCCCAAGGATGAATCAAATGTTATACCAATATTGTTTTCGCTACTGACAGATTTTTTACTTTTTACTGGCATTGTGAAGGTCTATAACTTGAGATTATCTTATAATCTACTTTCTTGAAAAGGGTTATTATTTGCTGTTTCCGTTCCCTTAACAGTGGTTTCACATTCAACAATCTGTTCATGACAATATTTTAGGGCTTCTATAGTTCATTTGTGGCGACAGAGATGGTGATGCATCTGGTCTGGTTCGCAAGCTTTATTAACATATAATTCCTTTAGTATTTTCGTCACTGTATCCTCAGCTATATGAAGATTATTCATATTACATTTGGTAGAATTTAAATATTGATATGGTTTTTGGAGTTATTTGATAATGGTATGTTCCCATTTACACCCACTAATACGTATACACTATCAAAGAATTCTGGCAATATTCGTAAGTTTTCTATACTTTTAGCTTGTATATTTAAGGAATACCGTTTTCATTATTTCTTTATTTTTGAAATAAGTGTTAAGATTTTTGTTTTTTTTCTTGAAAAAATATCATGGGGTGCGTTTCATTTATTTAACGGACAACTTAACCCTCGAACAAATATACACGGGAGTCCCGTGTTGTCAATGTTGCGGGAAACAAGCGAAATTCGCTTGTTTTAAGGTGCTTTCGCGGTATTTTCGCGGGTTGCTTTTTTTTTCGCTTGTTTTTTTTTTAACTTTATTTTTTTTTTTTGCTATATTTTCTTTTTAAATTGTTGTACTAAATTATGATTTTGACGATGAAAAGGTGACATTTTTTAAGAATATTTTTTTTCGCTTGTTTTTAGTAGTTTTCGCTTGTTTTCAGCGAATTTTTCGCGTTTTTTTTTTCATCGCGAGGGTTGGCAACACTGCACGGGACTAGAATGAAGTTTCAAGTTGGTTACTCACCGTTATTATCTAGTTGTCATATTTTGTCGTCTGCATGTTTACATTTTAATTATTTATAAAATGTAAAAAAATGTAATGTTTACGAGAGAATTGTTGTTTTTAATCAGCACAATAGATTAGGTACAATAAATTCGTATGATTTAACGTTGTGATATTTTTTGTTAGATTTTATTTTTGACAAATAACAATGTTTTATTGAGCGATAATGAAGTACAAATTCATTTTTTTATGGAGTGAGATAAAATATAATTATTATAAAATCCAAGAACACATACCTAGCGACTCTCAAGAAACAACTCAAATTGAAAGGTATCAACACCATAGAAAAGACCCAAAGAATAGCTAGAGACATTTAGCGAAATATACTAGGATAAATTCGAAAGAAGGAACATCCATCAGAAGAAGAAGAAGAAGAGATAAAATATATTTCTATGACGTATTTATGGCACTTTTACAGTATGTGAACTTTATAAATATATAAAACGTAGACACTTGGAAGGGATATGACTGAAGAATACCAGATCCTTATTCATTGTCGTCTCCGTCGTAGCTTTTTTGTATGGGCTACGAGAACCTTTTGACCATTTTTAGTTGTTATTGTTTAGACCGAATAAGGGAGTTTGATAATTCACGAAAATTATAAATTCGCGGATGTTTACATAATAAAAGGGGGAGAACTGTTGGTATAACATATAAGGAAAACTCCTCCGAAATGTAGAAATTATTTATTTTGGAAAGGTTACAGGCAGTTGCGCTCGTAACACTTATAAACCACAAAATTAAATAAACAATAGTATACTTTAATACATACTTTGATCTTGAATTTGCACATTTACTCTAAGCATACGTATACTAGAAGCGATTTAGAGCCCCCTTTTTTATGTAAATATCCGCAAATATATACTTTTCAGGAAATGTCGAACTCCCTTATTCGGCCAAAATAGCCAAAACAAATACGGATATTTCTTCATCCTATTAAGTACATTCCACCATAGGTGTATCACGCATATCTATGATGCTCGATGCATATTAACATTGCCATTGGTGAGTGTGTACAGTTTCAGTTTGTGCAAGTGTGGTGTGCGTTATTTATAGTGTTCGCTAAACACAGAAGGCGATCTAGTTGAGTAGGTGGGACTTTGCGGTGCACCCTTTGAATGTGTCTAGTGCGTTGACCGCTTGTTGTGGAAGAGGGTTGAATAGGCGTATATATTCATATTGTCGGGGAAGAATGATTGTGGGTAGGTGGAAGTTCTGGGAAGGGCACACGATATCTTGCCATATGTACACACACGACGCGGGGAGTTTGCAAGAGTGGTATTGTTGAGATGGCTACCTGATGGTTCACTATACATAGGTCGTTTCCTGAGCTCTTCGTTTGTTGAAGGTGTGTCATTGGAGATGGTTAAGCATTTGACTCTCACTATTGGTTTGGCGAAATACGTTCATCAAGAATCGTTGAACCATCTCTTTTTTAGTGATGTTTGTTGAGATGTTAGGATCCTATAGTTACCCTAACGCATTCTTAACCTAAATAAGCAATTGCAAACAAGTGAAAATATATCACTTTTTTTTTTTTGGCTTTTGCAGATTGCGCGTACTGGATGACAATAATATCAAAATGTTTTCTTCACAATTGAATATAAAGGACCTATTTTCAACCAATGTCAGGTAGGCTTTAAAACCACAAAAGGTTTTGAGTTGTCCATAAAGGGTGGTATTGCACAAGAGACTCATAAAAGAATGTGGCATTGGAGCTCTTCCTACATAACGTTTAATAAATTCTGGTAGCGTGTCCTATAATATTGTCATGAGAACATTGACAATCACCGAAATGACTAAACCACAGCTATATTCACAAAATATGATCATTATTTTGTATCAGTCAGTTAATTATGAACCACGTTTTTTTTCTCGATCCAATAATGCCTTAAAATGAATCCCTCACGTTTGACAGGTCGCTAGTGAGAAATGAATCATACTCAGAGAGAGACTCGCAAATCGAGTTTCCGGAGTCACAAATGCCGGATATCAACTCGCAGCAATTTTCATCACAATCCAGTGAGGTATGTTGAGCTTAGTTAGTACCATGGGCCGCTACTACTAAACAGTGTTTTATATTCACCATTTGTTGTGGTTTTACCATATCAATATTGTAAGAAATGGGTCACCATAATAAAAAAATCATTATAGTGTATAACTTGTGACTTGTTTTAGTCACCAGCAAAGAGATTGTATGGGCGCTTCCAGAAAGGTCGTGAGGCAGCCTCATGTGCCCAACCAAGCTACCAACGTCATATTCAACAGCAGAAAGCAAAGGCAAAAGAACGAGATGAAAGGTCAGAGTATTGTTGATATTCATGATTCCTCTAAGTTGATAAATTGAAGGAAAAAAGGCCCATCGTCTATGGAAAGCAATTAATTAGTTAATTAATTGCTCTTTCTATGCTACGCATAGACGAAAAACAAGCTTATTGTTGAAATACGTTTTCAGGTTCAATAAACTGAAACAAATAATCAACATAGGCTATTTAGACATGATATACAGTAAAAATTACGATAAGTTTTTTTTTGGATATATTATACACTGTATTACGTAAACTGTTCTTTTAATATAATTATAGAGATCACTTGTTTGCTGCCCTCAACTGCATCAAAGAATGTGCCGCTGAGGTGAAAACGGCTGTCGGCGATATTCGCTCTAATTTAGACCAGGAATCTAGATCAAACCAAGATGCTTTGGCAAAATATCTAGATGGCTGTAAGTTAGTGACATTATTTTTATATCATTATATAAAACTGTTTTATATGAACAAAACTAATTTTATATGATCATACAGGGCTCGAAACTCGATTGTTTTAGGGGGGGGGGGCCCTTAGGCCCCCCGCTCCTAAAAACGTGGGGGCCCAACCAAAGTCTGGGGGCTCGAACATGTAAATATATGTAGGAGGTTCGAAAAAATGGAGGGCCATTTGGAAAATCCGGGGGCCAATGGGCCCTGGGCCCCAGTGAGTTTCGAGCCCTGATCATATTTTTATTGTTGAATCAATACCTTAATGTGTTGATGCAGGCATACATACTTAACAGGCACCGAATCGAGTGGTTTTACAGACGTTAACGATGCCACCTGTCAGCAAATAGATTGAAACAATAGATTAATAAAGCCTGTACTTTTTCTTAATTTTCAGTGCAAAATGCACTAGAACATAGCAATGCTAATGTGATGAAAGCCTTCACGGATCGCGATGACCTAAAGAACCAAGTATCCCTATTGAAGCAAGAAATAGCGGCTGTAAGTCGAAGTTTTAAAAAAGTAGTACTCTTCTCATTCCGATTTTAAAAACTTGTTTGATCAATCAATACTAAGTGTACGTGAATATTCTATAAAACAATTCCTTTGAAAATAACTTTGTTTTTGACTGGAACTATTGTAATACTGATCTATTTATTCTCTTATATCTGGAATAAAATAAGATAAATGTCGTTGTTAGAACCTCAAATTTATGTTTAGATGTTCGCTTTAAAATATATTAATTAACCTTCGAACATTTCATAACTCATTTCTGTGAAACATAAGTTATGGAATGAACCTATGATAAGTCTATGTTATATAAAATTTCGAAAGCAATAATAGCAATAATTTGAATATTTTTATTAGAAAGACTCACGAATAGAGCAGTTGGAAAACTCTGTTCAGGAATTCAGAGAGCAACAGAATCAAGCGATCATAGTTGAGCTTGAAAAAAGCGTCTCAATGGGGTGTGAACAAACCAAACAACATATTGAAGATGTGTTCCAGTCAAATAACCAGGTATTTTAGTGATGCTTAAATCATGTAAGTTACATATTTTGATGAAGGTGTATTATTAAAAACTAAAATATGTGTGGATTTTTTCAAGCATGCTTTCGTGAGCTCTTAAGACTATTTTAGTGAATGCCTCGACAAGTTAACGTTGATGAGTCATGCTTACTCGTGATTTTCGTCTATGAATAAGTTATTACGATATTATGGAATTGTAAAATGTATGTTGCAGACTCTTAGCAAGTTTGGTGACAAGATTGAAAAGCAAATCCGCCACGTTAATCAACAACAAAAAGATGGCTTTGAGACAGTCGTCAGAAGAACTGAATCAACGGTGTCATCTTTGGCTGAAAAGTGAGTTTATTTTATGTTAATATTTTTAGTTTTATTATTTTGTCTATACAATAACATGTATTGATTTTTTTTTATCTTAGATGATATCACTTTTGTTTTAGAAATTCAGTAAGGGAAATATTCTACCTAATACTATTTTGTTGTATCTATTTCTGCTTGTAGCGTTTGTGAGGAAGTTCGTCAGCAGAGCTCTACTGGACAGCAGGAATTACTAAAGTTGCAGCAAGAGATCCAGCAACAACTAGTTCATTGTCAGCACGTACAAAAGGAGGATGTTAAGGCCTTGCTGCGTCAACAGGTAATGTGCTGGTATCGAGCGATGTGACATACAATGTCAAAAAGACCATTAGGCAGTAATGAAGGATTACAAATGTTTTTTTCTCAAGTTAATCTGTAGGCTGAGCATTTCCCAAACTACTCAATTGTTATAATAGATCTAGTTTCAATTAATTATTTTCTAAACATTTAAACTTTATTAGCTGATATGTGTATTTTAGTTTAGAGCATTTCTTACAGGTTCAGATTGTTATAATAACTTGACCGAAATTGAAATACCTGATCCTTTCATTATACGCTTCATAGCTAACTATTATATGTTAAAAATGGACTTTCATAACACCTATAGTCTATGTAATTCTCCAATGTGTCAGATTCAACTTCTGGATTTGGAGCAGGAAAAAGTTCATCAACGCATAGCGGAGACTCAACAGAAGAAATTCGCTGATCTTAAAGCTTTAAACAAAGAGGAGATGATGGGAAATATATCAGAAAATGTTAGTACATTGTATATATATTATAGAATTGAATCACTTTCATAATAAGCACGAAAAGAGTCACAGACCAAATAGCAATGCTGTTCTACGTTTTTCTCACAGTCTTTGTAACAATAGTAAACATTTACGAAACCTTCCATTAAATTTTTAGCATACCAATTGAATATTACTTTATTCTTAAATGTTTTAAACGTTCAGCTATATTTTGTTTTCCACTTTGCGTTTTAAGGTAGCTCAAGCAGTTTCCGCTCAGGAGAAAAATGTTCATGGGATTATTCAAGACCTGTGGCAAGCAAAGATGAAAACTGATGAAGACAAATTCAGAAAGTTTCAACAATCAATCCAAAAAGAAATTGAAGAAAGGTAAAATTATTAAGTTCATATGTTTAAACCTGAAAAAAAAAATGTTTCGCACATTAAGATATGCGTTAACCGTGCTACAATTGTTGTTTAAAAAATATAGATAAATGCTTGATTACAATTTTAAATGACACATTTATTCGTGAACTAATAGTATGTTTCTTTTTGGATGTTACATGTATTGTAGCATTCAAAATTAAACTGTATTTTATGTATTCTATATGTTTATCCTTTTAGAAATACAACTTCTGGTCAATATCGTCATAACAACTACAGTGGTTTTGAAGCGTCTGTAAATAAACCAAATGGTCCCATGGAAAGACGCAACGATTATAATTTGCAGACTTCAAATAATCGAAACTTTCTTCGACGAAGCCGCTCTGAAATGAATTTTGCCACTTCGGATACCGAATGCACTTTTGATAGTCGCAGAAGATCATGGCAGCCTAGTCCGAATTCTCAGAGGAATATTCTGCAGGAAATCGACAATCAGGACTTGCGAAATTATCCACGCTCCCGAAATCAAGCTGATGGGCAACGATCATATTTATCAGAAACCGATGACATTGAATTCACACGTCCGTTTGACTGGGAAGCACGGCGTGGTCATGACAACAAAGATGTCGACTCTTCAAGCTGGAAATCAAACCTGACTCGTTGCAATGATAACCAAGAGAACAAGATGAGATTTGAGAAGAATGCAATTGAGACCAACTCCGGTTTATCAAATTATTCCCGAAGCAGGACCCAAGATGCATTTAAAATTTCAATGCCTACATGTCCGCCAACGAACACGTTCCGTCCGTCATCGATGACAAATGTCAATGTACCAGCTGCTCCTGGACATTCTCAGTTTGTTTCGCCATTACTTAAGAACGGGTTTGTATTTCTATGATTAAGAATCTTGGTTTTAATTATGTTCACAATACTAATTTGTATTTTTACGTGAATGATTTCAATTTTAAAACGCAACAGGTCTATATGTTATATCCCTTTCTATGCAAAAACAAACCCTTATAATAGTATTATACAATCCAAGCATCCCATCATCTATTTTTCTTTACATTCACCACTTAACATATTCTTTATATACATGTATTTGTGTTTAAGAAAATGGTCCTCCAAGCAACTGTTCAGCAAGTTCAATCCATCACCTTCGCCCGTCGCCACAGTGAAGCCGCAAGTACAAAACATATCTCAACAGCCCGATGCTCCCTCCAAAGTGACAACTAGAAGTACCTCATCAACTGCAGGCACGAGAGCTCAGATCGGGTTTAAGGAAAACGAACTCGCAAGTGCAGGAAGGCTAACTCGAAGATCGGCATTGATGGAGCGCCAAAATGGTGAAGACCATGAAGAAGTAGATAAAAAGGTACCGGTATTTATAAAGGGATAAATGATGGGTGTGTTTTTCTGTTAAAATGATTATTATAAAGGCTGGTTCTAGTAGATTTATTTTACTGACCTTAAAGGTCGCGCAGTCGTATATGCGACCGTCATTTTGTCCCCATGAGCGTTGTTTCAAACGTCACTCGCGCTAGTTCGAGTGTAAATTATTGGAAATTCACACAATGCAAAAAAACCTTTTAGATCTTATTTTTCAAATTGAATATCACGCGCAAAAGTCATTTTGGATGAAGGTCGCGCTTGCGTGACCATCGATTTGGGTTAAGGTGCACCCCCGTTACAGTATGGGTATTGTTTTGAATCATTAACGTGCATTAATTTGTACATTTAAATTTCTATCCTTTTGAAGAGTCAAAAGAAGAAGGGCCGAAAGAGAAAGGGTAGAAGTAAGGCAGCTCCAAAATCAAAGAAAAAGAAAACTGGACGACAGGCAGCGAATTCAACGAAGGATGAAGAGGTATTTCTATTAAGATTTTATGCTGAAAACTAACATATAATATTTGAATGAAGTTTTCTTGATCTCATACTGTTTCATTTTATGTCTATCAAAATAAGGAATTTTC
Source organism: Hydroides elegans (assembly GCA_001703475.1). Taxonomy (NCBI): domain Eukaryota; kingdom Metazoa; phylum Annelida; class Polychaeta; order Sabellida; family Serpulidae; genus Hydroides; species Hydroides elegans. The sequence goes on from LQRL01143068.1 coordinate 16,975, forward strand.
ATTTTAGAATGGTATCCAAGAGATAGCAACGCAAAATACTGAGATGTCTGCTGACGAAGACGACGATTACAACTGTATCACGAACAGGTAAAGATTGTTATTCATTGCCATGATTGCGGCAAGGATTCATATTGCTTAGAAACTATGTGTCCTTTAGGCTAAACTAGATTAAGCAGGTGATTAATTTTCCGTTGAGTGTAATTTGGCCTTATTTGAAATTGAAAGATCATGCTGTAAATTACAATTTCAGTTATTTATAAGTTTCATTATCTGTTTATTCAATTCAAAAGTAAGTTTCACTGTTTTTCTTTGCTTTCGTTGACTTTATTAGGTTTCAAAGAGAAGAACAGGTTTCAGAACCAATTTCATACAGCAAATACAGACCGACGAACACGAATAGCTCTACGCGTGATTCACAAGTCAAAAGTGATATTACATACTCTAGAGCATCACAATCAAGTGGCAAGTCTGCTTTGTCACGATCCTCAGAACCCGTTAAGCAAAGGAGCGACAAAAGCCATAATTCCCTTGATGTGTATGATTTTGGCGACGAACAGTCAAATGATATAGGAATTGGTAGGAGTATTTTTTTTTAATCAAACTAAAAGTAAATTTCAATAAAAGTCATAATTTTCATTTAGCATGAATAACTGAGTTAATTTTTAACAAACTAAATACTTCTTAAGTATCTTATAATTCTTATATTTTAATGAATGGTCCCGATTTGAAAGGTGGAACTAAAATGCAGAAAAGTAATCCAATAAAAAGAGGGAAAGTGGAAAACCCCTCGAAAGGTAGCCAGCAGAGCGAAATATTGTGGAATAAAATGAAGGCAAAGTAAGTGTTGGTTACAACTGATTGCTGTAATAATTAAAATAAATCTAGTAATTATAACATAATTTCACGGGAAGCCAGTATTGAATTTAAATTAAAGTAAACATAATAATAATCATCCCCCGTGAAAACGAGGGGATATATGGTTGAGCTTGTCCGTCTGTCCGTCTGTCTGTGTCCCGCTTGATATAAGGTACTTTGTGCAGGCGAGTTTGGTATGAAGGAGTTGAGCTAGAGCTTTCAAATTTTATACACGTATAAACCAAGGTCTGAAGCCATGCCTCGTCAAGGTTTTATCTCGATCAGTTGAAAATTGTCGATTCTGGAGCACTTTAAAAATTGTCGATTTTAAACTTTTTTTCAGAAGCCAAGCACTTTGTGCAGGCGAGTTTGGTCTGAAGCGATTGAGCTAGAGCTTTGAAATTTTATACACGTATAAACCAAGGTCTGAAGTCGTGCCTCGTCAAGGTTTTATCTCGATCGGTTGAAATATGTCGATTTTGGCGCACTTTAAAAATTGTCAATTTTAATCATTTTTACAGATGCCAAGTACTTTGTGCAGGCGAGTTTGGTATGAAGCAATTAAGCTAGACCTTTCAAA
>LQRL01143084.1:22264-32608 GCA_001703475.1 Hydroides elegans
TTTTCCTAGGATTGATCTCGTAATTGTGGACCGATTTGAATTAAACTTTTTTTCAAACACCTTTCATGGTGTGCTTTGGGGCCTTATTGTGTTAACCTAATACTTGTTAAGCCTTGTTTTGAATTTATGTTTGGAATTACATTGGAATTAGCAAAAATGATATATCTAAATATAAATACTTAATATCTATTAAACTCCGATATTGCATATTACTCCACATTCAAAGTCAGGAATTGTATGTAGAATATTAGTTACTTTAACATAATCTAAATTTATTATAAAAGTGTAGGACATAATCGAACTTTGGGTGCACTTAACATTTATGTAAAAGTTTTATGACGATATATATATATATAATAATGTTTTTTTTTCAATGTTAATCGCATGTATGATTTTGTAAAGTGGTTTGATAGGCGGGTGACATAATTAGTTACATCGATATACTTTTTTTCTAGGTAACGAGGAAAAGATGAATGTGAAGTAAAGAAGACGACCTGGTCTCAGTGATCCTCCAGCCATCTTACGATATGAAGGAGACGCAAACATGGGCATTTATGTTATATAAGCCATCATTTTAAAGCATGTAAACAAGAATAACTGTATAATGAAGTATTGGCCTTTTTTGCTAGGTTATTTCGTAATTATTTTATTACCGGTATGAAAATAATTGATATCAACTGTAAAGACTTTTCGATTAAATTACTCAGGAAAAATAATGAAGACTTTATATGATATGCTCATATTTATTATATACAAGTATGATATAATGCTATATCGTATTATTATTTTCAGGTTGTGCAAGCTATGTGAATGACAAGATTGAGCAGTTTTATATAGCATTTCCCTAGCTGTGCTTTTATTTTGCTTTTTTTTTTTCAAATAAATGCAAATAGACTTGTAACGCTGTAAATTTAATAAATTAGCTGATTAAATTCAGGTTGATTTGTTTTTTACGCGCGTTTGAGGGAAGGGGGTTCCACTTAAAGTGTAATTATAGCGGGTTCTTTGGCGCGCGTGCAAAATGAATCAACCTGTTGTTGATATTGGTGACTTGAGTACGAGGGAGAATAGTCACTTCAGTTTGGTAAAATGTAATAATGAGTCTTTAATTTAATTTATGAAAAATGTTTTTTTTTAACTAAGAAAAAAGATTATCTTTCAATGCACAGCAAGGGAAATTAATAAGGTTGTTTCATAATGCTACTCATCATCCACACTGGTGCACCGACTGCTTATATGCATTATGAAACAACCTTTCATAGCAAAGAGTAACATATGTTTGTTTTGTTTCAGGTGTGATTCATCAACACTGTTTCATCAGCAGCTTTCTTCACATCACATCAGGAAGTTATCGAGATCAATTGACAGCTGGTCCTTGTAAGGATAGGCATGAACTCTTTCCTGTAACATTAGAAAAAAGAAGAAATTTAGTGTATCTATTACGCAGTATTGTCCAATGTGCTAACAACTGAAAGATACAATTGAATAAACATTGACTCATCAGCTCATTTATCGTTGAATCACGAATTGATCTTTAAGCTAGTCCTTCTAAGGATAGGCATGATCCCATCTAAGAAGTAGGAGAAGCATTCGAAGAGGAAAAGATTGCACCTGATCGAATACCAATAACCTTGTATTGGCAAATGTGTTAATCACTAGAAGAAATACTTTAATGTGAACGAATAACCATTTTAGCGGATTCATCGATTACATCTGTATTTGATTGCATTAGTGAAAGAACACTTGTGATTTGGCAACTGCAGAGTGTTGCTGGCTCTACAACTGTAGCAAGCAACTGTTGCCAGCAAAAAACAGAACAATAGTCGCTATAAACATTGTATAACATACACGACCGTGAAATCATTTGATCAGCCAAGTGTTCTAATCTCGCGAATCATTCAATTTTGTGATTTGCTATCAATAAAAAACTGAAAAAAAGTCCGACCCGACTTGAAAGCCTTTTCACTCTATAGGCTTTCGAAAAGGGGGTGTTCGATAAAGCTGGACCTCGGTTTTATCGTCCGAAAGCGAGGTGATTCCACTTTTCTGACTGCAGTTCAGGTGGATGATATTGGCAAAACTGTGCGAACTGCAGCCTCCACTAACGTGTCACGTGCATGTGGGGTATTCAATGAACTTAATCGTGACACCCCTGACAACTTGCTGTATGCAAATCAATTGAGCGAAACCTATTAAGAACCAGAAAAACAAACAACCTTTATAAGCCTGAATATCTCACCCGAGCAATCATTGTGCGCCTTTTAGCTTTACTGGAACCCTGTGATCACTGTGAATAGTTAACGTTTTTGAAAATGCCACGAAGTGGGAAAAAGGCAAAAGCTGCGCAGCAACGCGAACAGCAAAAAATAGCGAAAAGCAATTCATACCTTCGTATTCCTAATCAGCTTGAAAATTGTGGACAACCGCAAGTATCGAATAACGACCAAAATGTGTTTTCAAATAGAGTCGTATCAGGAACTATACATCAAGGTGATACTCGATTTCAATGTCCGGGAATACAATGCACATATATCTCTTTTCTGTCATTAGTTCATATGACCGTCAAAAAGGCCAACACATGGACTGCAAATGATATTGACGGATGTATTTTAGATGGAAATGTGAAGTTCATGAAGCAATGCCAAACGCTCAATACGGAACCAAAGATGCTTATGGCAAATGAATTACCAAAAGTCATTTCTTATTCTGAGAAGGAATTTGTTTGCAAACAGCCAGATAGCCAAATAAAAGTCGGACTATTGAAACCAAATACAGAGGAATGTGAAGCACAAAGTATTGGCAATGGATTAAAGGAAATATTTCAAAATACGGAATCATGTTTGCTGATCAGTGGTGGTCAAACAGTTGCAATAGCAAAGCAAGAGGAACATTTCTATGTTATTGACCCTCATTCACGTGGAAAAGATGGCTTTTTACACCCTGCAGGAAGTGCTATTTTAATAGCGTTTTCAAATTTAAATGAATTGATAACTCATTTTGAAAAACTGCTTTTGTATTCACTGAAATTGCATTCATCTCAGCAATTTGAATTGGTGCCATTGATTATATCACAAAAATCTCTTCAAGACACGAAATCATCAAATACATCTATATCAAACAACATGAATGTTGACGAAAAAAGTAATGCTCACCCTTGCAAATCTTATTCAGTCGCTCCAAAGCAGTCAGAGTCCTCGAACCCAACGGATATTGCGAATTCATGTATGTCTTCAAGCGCAATGCAATCCTATTTTGAAGACCAGAAAGCCCGTGAAAACCTTTTTCAAGCAAGCAAAGTTGTAGATTCAACAACATTGATCGATAGAAAGGCATATATGCAGAATTATATGACGAAAAAGCGCACAAGTGAAAGGTTTAAGAGAGAAGAAAATAAATCTGCAAGACTAAGAATGCAACAAATTCGTAGTACCTCTGTAGGTAAACGTAAAAACAAGGAAAGATCAGCCGATGGAATGAAAAAACGGCTATGTTTATCTAGTGAGAGGCTGAAACATAATGAAAAATCAGCAGAAAACATGAAAAAGATGCTGCAAGATGATACAAAGAGACAAAAACACAAGGAACGTTCTGCAGAAGGCATGCGAAAGATGTTAAAAAACGAAACCAAGAGACAAATACATAAAGAAAAATCTGTTGAATCTATGAGAAGACGGCTAGAAAATGTTCAAAACAAGCAAAAACATAAGGAACAGTCTGTTAAATCAATGCAAAAAAGATTGAAAGACGAAGACAATAAGCAACTGCACAGGAAAAGAAGAGTTGACGGTATGAGAAAAATGTTGTCTGACCAACAAAAGAGACAAAATCACAAGGAAAAATCTGCACAAGGGATGAGAAATGCACGTAAACGACAAAAATTTAATGACAATGAGCACAGCCTACGGAAGAGGCGAAAAACAGGGTTTACATTCACGGAAGCCATTGACAAATTTAATGAAGCCATTCAAAGTTCATGTTCATATGTCTGCACTTGTTGTCACCAGATATGGTTCAAACAATCAGTTAAATCATTGACTTCGGTATCCAAGAGCATTGATTCAACGTTCCTATCCAAATTCGTGACCGGCGTTTGCTCTGTAGAAAATGAAGAGTGGATTTGCAACACTTGTATTAGCAACATACGGCAACGAAAAATCCCCAAATTATCTGTCGCAAATGGTATGCAATTCCCAGCAAAGTTGTCAGCTCTTAACCTTAATAATTTAGAAGAGCGTCTGATTTCATTACGGATACCATTCATGCAAATTCGAGCTCTAAACAGCGGAGGGCAATTCTCTTTGAAAGGATCCGTCGTTAACGTGCCTACAGAAATAGAACCGACAATTCGTGCCTTACCGAGGCTGCAAACAAATTCAAAAACAGTACCAGTTAAATTAAAAAGAATGAAACAGTTTAAACACGCGGTTGCTACCGAAAACGTGCGACCCGCTGCAGTTTTAAATGCTTTGAAAACTTTGATGACTACAAGCGAGCTGTACAAAAACGCAAATATAACAATTGATGATGAATGGACGGCTAGTAGCGGAGCCATAAACGTTTCAAATGATTCTGAGATGGATCAGAGAAGCGATGATTCAGACGCATTCAGTGAGGTTGAAGATGAAATCCCTGTTATGACGTTTTTGGATGATCAAACTTGTGATAAGAATGCTATTATATCGGTAGCACCCGGGGAAGGTAAAAAGCCGCTTAGTATCTTTAAAGATGCTAATTCAGAATATCTCTCCTTTCCAACTCTATTCTGTGGACAAAAACGCATGGAAAATTCAGAGAGACAAACTCCTGTCCATTATAGCGACATTTGTAAATGGGAGTTACGATGCGTCGATAGACGAGTTGCTCTTCACATTCCCAATCTATTTTACAAGATGAAAAAGTTGCAAACAGAACAAGTTTGTAGTAAAGTTCACCTTGCTGTTCGACGATGTAAGACAAAGGGAAAAGCCTATACGGCTGGTTACATATTGAAAGACAACATGGGCGAGAGTCTTGTAAGATTGGACGAAGGTTACCGAATATTTAAAACGATAAGAAACTCGCCTCAATACTGGGAACAACAGAAAAAAGATGTATTTGCAATGATTCGGCAGCTTGGTATACCGACACTGTTCCTTTCTTTCAGTGCGAACGATTTACATTGGCCTGAATTGATTATTACCCTGGGAAAACTTGTAGATAATACCGATTATACAGATGCTGTAGCAAGTAATTCATTGTCCTGGGAAACAAGGTCACGTCTGGTTCAGTCTGATCCTGTCACTTGTGTGCGACATTTTGATCACAGAGTCTCGCAATTCATACAAACTATTTTGAAAAGCCCAAACAGTCCTCTTGGTGAAATGGAAGATTATTTTTACCGCGTTGAATTTCAACAACGAGGATCACCACATATTCACATGCTTGTGGATAAAAAACAGTCCAAAATATGGTGAAGATGAAGAAAGGAATGTCATCGACTATATAGACAGTGTAGCGTCCTGTACGTTAAATGTCCCACTTGAACACAAAGATTATTTGGCAATGCAAACGCACAAGCATTCACGGTCCTGTCGAAAAGGAGGTCAGGCAGAGTGCCGATTTGGAATACCGTTTCCACCAATGAAACAAACACTAATATTGCAACCTTATGACGGAGAAGATCGCGCCATTTATGAAAGTCATTACAAAACAATTCAGAAAGAACTCGCAAGTGTGAGCGAAGATGCAACGTTTGAAACTTTCCTTGAGAGTGTTGGACTAAGCGAAAACGATTACATCAAAGCGATACAAACAAGCATTATGACCGAAAAGGTATTCCTTAAACGAGAACCAGGTGCCAAAAGAATCAATCCATACATTAAAGAAGTATTGAATGTGTGGAAAGGAAACCATGACATTCAATTCGTACTTGACGCGTATGCATGTGCAATGTATATCGTAGCATACATCAACAAAAGTGCCAAAGGAATGAGTACGTTAATGGCAGAGGCTTGCAAAGAGGCCAGGAAAGGAAATCAGTCACTCAAGCAATCCGTGAGGCATATTGGAAACAAATTTCTGAATGCAGTTGAAGTAAGTGCCCAGGAAGCGTCATATCTAATTCTTCAGCAAAACATGTCGTTCAAAAGTAGAGGTTGCGAATTTATTCCAACATCTCCCCCGGGAGAGAGAACGTTTTTGATGAAAAGCAAGAAGGAATTAGAAGCACTTCCTGATGATTCGATTGACATAGAGGCTGACAACATCGTTAAAAGATATTCCAGGCGCCATGAAGTTCTCGAAAATTACTGTCTTGCTGATTTCGTTTCGAAGGTGATATCAGTCACACATATCTCGAAGCATCAGTCAAAAGAAGATGATAACGACAAAACTGTCGAAAATGATGAGGACGTCAAAAATGACGAGGAATCATATTCAAAAATTGAAAATGACCAAAGTTCACATAGAGTGCGATATTCAGTGATCAATGGCGATTACAGGATCAATCTCCGAAAAAGCCTAAAATCATAAGATATGTGAGATATGATCAAAGAACTGACCGAGAAAATTACTTTCGAGAACAATTGATGTTGTTCTGCCCATGGCGAAATGAGACGACTGATATCTTGGATTGTTGTTCTTCTTACGAAGAAAGATTTAATTTCAAGTATGACCAAATAGCTGAAACCAAATGCCAGTATGATACAAATGCAGAGCTGCTTGAGAAAGTTGAACAAGTCGCGGAAACGCACCGATTGGAAAACTTTGACGAAATATCACCGAATATGGAAAGTATAGAAGCCTAGGATAAAGAAAGCGAACCTGTTCTATCAACAAAATATGCGTTTTACGTACCGGAAACACGCGACCATTCTCACTATGATCTGGGTGTAGATATTGGATTATCGACTCATATTCCTAACGATGAATTTGAAATGATTCAATCTCGATGCACTGAAAGTGAATACTTGGCATCTTTATCTAATTTGAATTTTCGTCAGCGACAAATATTTACGCACATCATTCACTCACTGACATTCAAACCAGTAAAAACAACTTTGTTTGTTTATTACTGGAGGTGCAGGAGTAAGCAAATCACTTGTTATCTGCACACTGTACCAAACTTTACATAGAATTCTATGTTCAAAAGCTGGCCAGAATCCTGACGACATAAGAATTATGCTGTGTGCATACACAGGTCTCGCTCCTTATAACATCCATGGCTCTACTTTGCACAGTTCATTTTTCATTGAACCAAATAAAAAAATGACATACAAACCATTGTCGGATGAAAAGCGAAATACTTTGCGAACAAAGTTTGTGCATTTGTCAGTGCTCATAATAGATGAAGTCTCAATGGTTGGAATCGGAATGCTGAACTTTCTAAACTTGAGGCTGCAAGAAATCAAAGGAAATAAAACGCCTTTTGGTGGAGTCAATGTGATTTTGGTTGGAGATTTGTTTCAATTACGACCAGTTGGCGATAGTTGGATCTTCTCCAATAACTCATGCGACTACTCACCATTAGCCCCGAATTTATGGAGAGAAAGGTTCACAATGTATGAGCTAACTGAAATTATGAGACAAAAGGACGATGAAGTTTTTGCACAGCTTCTCAACCGTATACGAGAAGGAAAGCAAACAAAAGCGGACACAGACCTCATACGTACACGCACTGTTATGCCAACAGATCCTGAATATCGAGGATTAAAACATGAGCTTCATTTGTTTCCATGCAATGCTGACGTTAATAGTCATAATGAAAAATTGTTTAGCGAATTATCAACAGAAAAGGTTGAGATCAAATGCTATGACACCGTGTTAGGTGAAGACTCGGATGGCGTTAAGCAAAGAATCCTTGAGCAGGTCAAAGGTAAAAAGACCAACGATACGGGAAACCTCAGTGTGGTTTTAAAGGTTGCAATTGGTTTACAATTCGATACTACTCACAATGTCTCCATTGTAGATGGTATTTGTAATGGCACCCCTTGCACTGTAAAAAAAATTCACTACATTCAAGAGAGTATGACACCGAGTTGTATTTGGGTCCAATTCCCTGACTCAAGCATTGGGCGAAACACAAGAAAAGAATACGCACATTATTATAAGAAATATCCCGAGATTTCTCAGGAGTGGACACCGATTTGGAGCGTTCGTAGAACGTTTATGTTTCGACGAAAAGCAATTGTTCGACAGCAGTTTCCTTTAAAGGCATCTTCTGCAAAGACCATTCATAAAGCTCAAGGACAGACAAAATCCTGCGTTGTTGTCGACATGGCATCCGGTTCACGACCTCATCAGCATTACGTTGCATTCAGTCGTGTAACAAACTTACAAGGGTTGCATCTGCTCAATGGCTTGAATGGGAAAATTGCAGTCGATAGTCAAGTTGTCACTGAAATGGAACGTCTTAGAACTGAAAGGGCTGTTCATTTAGCATACGAACCTGTCAAAGCAGATGCAAACGAATTTAGCGTCGTTTTTCAGAATGCACAAAGTTTGCGATTACATCTGCCACAAATTAAACATGATAGCACATTCACAAATGCTGATGTTATCTGCCTTGCTGAAACTCGACTTTTTAGTGTGGATAACGACTCAGAATTTGCTATAGAAGGATATTTGCCAATCGTTCGAAATGATCAGACAAGCTCAAAAGGTCTCAGGCCACCACATGGTTTGGTGATATATGTAAAGCAGTCTTTTCAAATCAAGTGTGTAGAAACCATTTCAACGAATGATTTTGAATGTATTATTGCAGAAATCAACAACGCGACTTTTTCGTACTCATACACAATCATTGTGGTATACAAGTCGCCGACCTGTAGTTTCGAAATATTCAAAGGCCATGTTCAAGCTTTGTCCCGATTCCAAATTTCAGACAACCTCATCATTGTTGGAGATTTCAATTTCGATGTAACCAATAACAAAAATGATAGATTTTTGTGTCTAATGAAATCGATTTTTCCAAAAACGCGGTTTCTAAAGACATTACACACAACTTGGGAACACACAGCACTGGATCTTTGTTTCACAAATTGTAAGTCAGCTCTTGCAAACGTAATCTCTTGTGTTTGGTCGTATCACCATACGCTTATAGTTACTATCCCAATTTCAGATAAGTAAACCTCATTATTTGCAAAAACTGATTAAATATCCATTGTTAATAAATAAATTAGCATAATTAAGACAAATTATTCTTTGTCAACGTATAAATTGATAAGATTTCCGAATCGTTCACATAAGTTAACATAATGTAAGCAAGACGTGGCACACTGTCCTTGGACAGTCTTGTTTTACATTGAAACTGAAAAGAACATATTACTATATAATAGTTAAATTATTAGATGATCACCTGCCAGAATGACCTCAAAATTCGCGAAAATACAATGAAGTCAATGGGAAATTCTTAGTGTAAAACAAAAACGTTATGGGGAGAATTAAGCAAATATAATAATGGTATTCATTGACTAACGGAACCTTTTACACGTTACAATTATGGCTTATAAATATTGTTTATATAATATATGTTCTTGTACATATTTATATTTTTATTTATATATGTTTTTGACTTTTAGGAAAATGGCGCCGTAGTTTTTACGATCGACCAAGAGGCGAGTAGTCCTCCAAGTGAAACTTCAAAGCCCATAGAGTTACTTGGTACTAATGTAAGTCACCTAACATATTTGTATATTTCATTCGTAAATTTTATAATTTATGTTAGAATTTGCTCTCACTTGTTTCTCACTGACAAGGCTATATTTGAAATTTCAGCAAAATATTTACAATTTTGTTGGAAATTATTTTAGAACGCGTGTTTTTTAAGATATAATTATATCCCATGTATTTAAGGTGATTACACTAGCCAACAGTCAAAATGTGACTGGGGAGAGATCATGTTTTTTAAGCTAATTTTGGGTCACTGATTACGAATCTGGTGTCTAAAATGCCTTATCGGGTCTGATTTTTTTTTTATATCGAGAGTTGAACATTTTCGAAAATTTCACGATTTTAAGGCGTTTAACGGTTTTTTTCACCATATTTAGACATTTTGAGCTTTCCGGATCGGTATTTGAATGGTTTGATCACATAGAGCAAACAAAATACGATATGTAGGGACATTTCATCATGAAATTCATTCACAAAATTGACAGTTTAAAACCAAAAATTGATGTTACATGAGCAAAAAAATCAAAATATTTGTTCTCCGTTCCTAGCGTCATATTTTATGTTGTAAAAAAGTATCATTGTATCAGCCATAAACTATCACATATTGAGCTTTGAATAGATACACTAAAATTCTAATATCCATCGAAATTTTCACTCCAGCCAACATTTACTCATTTCCCAAAAATTAAAATTTTG
>LQRL01143088.1:24935-37002 GCA_001703475.1 Hydroides elegans
GCGACGTTGTATCTGGAACCCTAATTCTTCTTCTCTTCCGTTTAATGCTTTTCCAAGTGCGTAGTCCCGTGCTATGATAAAGAGGTATGGAGCGAGAGTGTCGCCCTGCAGTACTCCAGCAAGGATGTCGAACAGTTCGGTTTCACCATCTGGGGATAGCACTTTTGCTTTAGTGTCCCTGTACATAACTTCTATTGCTCTCACTAGCTTTTCTGGTATACCGTATGCTCGTAGAATCTTGAGCAGTTTGCCGCGATGTATAGTGTAGAAGGCCTTTTTGAAATCTATGAAGATGATTATGGCTGGGAGATTCTTATCTTTGATACCTTCAATTAATCGTCGAAGGGCTAAAATTTGGCTCGTTGTTGTTCTCCCCGGTCTAAATCAATTTTGGTTTATTCTTAGGTGAGGTTCAATTGCTGGTCGGATACGATTGAGGATAATTCTGTTGTATGTCTTAGCTACTAGCGAGCTTAGGCTTATTCCGCTGTAGTTGTTGCCTTTTGAGAGATCACCGGTTTTAGGTATAGGTATTATATTCATAATCGACCACTGTTCTGGTTTTCGTCCTTATAGTAGAGCCCTATTGCAGAATCCTAGGATCTCCTCGTCTAGGTTACATCTTTTCAGTACTCCAGGAGGGATATTGTCTTCTCCGCATGCTTTACCCTCTGTGATCGAACGCTTTGCTTTGTCGTATTCTTCCATCGTAAATGGTCCATCATTGATGTTTAATTCTTCTATTATTTGGTCGATTTCTTCGTCCTGTCCCCCGATATCTGGGGGGTTGCCGAGTAAACCCTGGAAGTGCTTGAACCAGTTCGCTGTGCTCTCTTCTTTGGTGTCGTCTTCTATCTGTCCTTTTCTACTTGCCTTTCTTCCACTTATTTCATTTATCAATTTCCAACTTAGTTTATATTGGTTGTCATGTTTTGCATTTTCTATCTGGTTTATCTTCATAGAAATATTTTCCTCCTCTAAATCATCGTACTTCTCGTATAGGTTTGTGCGTGCTTTTCTTAGTAATCCCCTGGATGCTTCATCAGGATTTCGTTGATATTTGTCGAAGGCTTCTTCTACAACTTCTCTGTCTTTGTTGAGTCTTATATCATCGCTTCTTTGTTGTCTGCTTGTGCCTTTTATTTGTGGAAGGACTTCTTTTGCCGCTTCTTCAGTTGCTCTGATACAGCGCTCATACTCTTCGGTGGCTGACTCGTTTTCAATCGTTAAAGAGTGAAATCGATTCTTTACAGTTAGTGTGTTCCTGCAGTTCATCGTCTTCCTTGAGCATTTTCCATTCGTATCTTATTTTTCTCATTGTCCCTTTATGATTCGATCGAAGGCTTAATCTTCCATCTGTATTGCCTACTCTATATCTAATATTTCCAAATAGGTCCTTCAATGGAATGAGTCCAGGAGAAAAGCCCAGTGTAGAAAATCCCAGGTGGAGAAACTCCAGCATTTTTGTGCACTAGGAGAAAAGTCCGGCATTAGTTTGTCAAAAAATGGAGAAAAGCCCAGTTGTTTTTGTATCATCACTATAAAATATATATTATTTATATTTACGCTTTTTTACAAAACTTTAAACAAATCTATTGCTATTTAGAAATTTGCACATAGTACATCGAGTTAAACAGTTCACTCATTCAACGGTTTAAATCAATACTTTGTGGGGCATTCGCGATCACGATTACAATTTGGTTTAGGGTTTTCGCGTTTGAGTCTGCTTTCAAGTTTGACTGCAATGGGGGTAGAACGTGGATCACAATTCAGATAAGGGATGATTTCGCTTTCATGTTTTGATTACAAACTGTTGTTATTTGAGCTTTCATGTTCTGATTGCATTTTCATGATAGCTTTGTCCATTGTCTATGATGATATGAAAGGGCTCTCGATATATTATCAAAATTCAGAAAGTGACTTTTGATGCTTTTGAGATTTTCATAAAAGACGCATTGTTTGTAAATCAAAATTCAATTTCAAAAGGCCAAAGCTAATACCCATGAAATTTGAGTACATACACCAATATGTTTGCAATGACTTCATATTACATTGTTTATATGAGATTTATCAATACTGGGCTTTTCTCCACTGGGATTTTCTCCTACTGGGCTTTTCGCCACCTGGGATGTTCTCCACTGGGCTTTTCTCCACTGGGATTTTCTCCTCTGGGCATTTCTCCGTCCACCGTGCAATTTATATCATGTATACTGACTGATTGTCATATTAAGGGATAGATATGAAAATATAAATGTTTTACCTATTTCTTGTTGAATAATATTAGATAGCATAAAAAAATATATCTTTGTCTTTATTTTAGACGTAATTGTTTTGAGAAGCTTGTCACTGAACCAATGATTATGGTTTTTACATAGCGCTATTACAAATCTAGATTTATAGAGGCACTTTACAATAATAACATTATTTTAAGTGATATATATTTAGAATAAAACATACATAATTCTATAACTATGAATTAATATATAAAACATATAAATTATCACCATGTCACTCACATTTTGAGCTTTTTAAAAACTAATACATTGTTTTACACTGTAAGATTTTATAGAGCAGTTTGTTCCAGAGTTTGGGTCCGATGACATAAAAAGGTTCAATCGCCATTATGTATGCGGTCTATTTAAGTTGCTCAAAGTTTATTTTGGTTGACAAAGTTGGTAGTATCCACACTTAACAAATTGTTGACAATGCGCGTGAATTTTCATATAACTATCGAAAAAAACACCCTAAATTGCTTTCATCCTCGATAACTTTGCCATCCAATGTATGCTAGAATATTATATCTTGAGAAGTTGTTGAGTAGACCGAATCATTATAAACTATGTTTTTGTGGGACAAAGCACAACTATTGACTCACTCAATAATCTATTACCTGTCGTATGTTATTCAAAAACGTATTTTATGAATAGATTCGTAGAATTAAGTGGAATTTAACTATGATTCTACTTAATTTGACCCTAATATAAGACGCTTTGCAAACAATATTATTTCGGATGCAAGACAATTAGGATTGAATTACATATTTCACTTTAAGAAATTATTTGGGTTTCGGTTGCAAGCAGCCTGTTCGTAATACTTGTAAAAATGGTTTGCGGTTTGAGATTGTTATCTCGGTGTAGGACTTCACATTGACAGAGTTGATTTTACTCTTTTCTTATTGCATATTATTTGTGTGTCGGTCTCTTTAACAGTCGAGCATCCATGTGTGCGAATGTTTTTTTTTATAATTAACTTTGTATGAAATTACATCTGTGTCCAAAGGTAGAAAATTATATATTTTCTGTATAACCCCATATGATTATCTTAAATTGCTGTGCACTAACAATTATTAATCAAACGTATAAAAACATTGAAATATTATTTCACATCATGCAATTATTTATCACAATCTTTTATTGTATTACAATCATTATAATCCGGATTTCAATCACTATCATTTATTTTATGTATAGAGGTTCATAGATAATTTCATATTATAAAATATGATTTTGTAAAAAAAAAAAAACCTAATTTGAAACATAAATGAAAGAATCCCGAATTAAAATGCTAACACGCTGCCTTTTGTCTGGTTAAGTCTAAGTGAAAATTCATATGTGTATCATGCGAGCAATAAATTCTATATGTTATCTCAATATTTTTTTATTTGATTCTGGTATGAGTGATCGTTATTTGTAACAAGTTTGTATACATGGTGATGTTGTCTTACCTTCACTATAATCCAAGTCTAAAACAATCTAAAAGGGAGTGTATCCTGGTTTGTCAAGTTTGTTTTGCTTGGCATCTGTGATTCCAGAACTTAATACAAGATAGATGATTGACCTGAGATTGCCATTTTGGTTGTCAGTTCAAAACCATGAAATGAGTTATGCTACCGAATTAAAAGAAAATGATTTTTTATCTAGAGTAATCAGCCGAAAAATAGCATTGTAACTCCTAATATCGTACATATTTCTAAATCAAACAATGAATAAGTAATTTCTTTTTTTAATATCATATATGCCTTGATTGCCCTGGATAGTAAACCTATAAAACAGATAAATCAGTAAAAATGCATTTTTGGTCAGCTAGCTAACAAAATAAGAACACATATTCAGCCCCAGATATCGCATGATTTTTAGATAATCTTTACGTTTAGAAATATTTCGTTAAGTTTAAGACTAACAAGAAATTTTGGTCCGTTGCGTGCATCAATTTACTTTTTTTATCTGGTTTGTCATAAGGATCCCGAAGTAATTCCGCAATGTCTCTCTAAAGAACTTGATTTAGTAACCAATTTGTTAATAGATAACAAGCTGTCATTCCATGTAGGTAAAACAGACTGTATCTTGTTTGGTTCGAAGCGAAAGTTAAATAAGGTTGCAAATTTTCAGGTTCACTACAGAGATCACATAATAAAAGGTTCAAATTGTGTCAAGTATCTGGGTGTTACCCTCGATCAAGATCTCTCTGGAAATAGTATTGTATCAAGTATCGTGCCAAAAGCACTCGGCAAGCTAAAATTCCTTTATCGTTACGGTGACTGTCTAAATGTCGATCTACGTAGGAAGTTGTGTAACGCTCTAATACCGTGTCACTTAGATTATTGCTGTACAGCCTGGTATGCCTCTCTATCTCAGAAAATGAAACAAAAGCTGCAAATAACACAAAACAAGGTTTTACGGTATATACTTAAGCTTAGACCACGTTGTCACATCGGTCACTCTCAGTTATCAAGCCTCAAGTATCTCAATATACCAGACAGGGTCAGTCAGCTTAGACTTAATCATGTTTTCAAAATTAAATGTGGCACAGGTCCTAAATATCTCAGACAATACTTTGAACCAGTCAGCAATGTACATGGGCACAATACTAGAAGCAACAGCAACCTTAACTATTATGTTAAACCTATCAAAGGCATCAATAAAACTTCGTTTCATGTCTCAGCTACCCATGATTGGAATGCTTTGCCTGTTCATATCAAGGAAGAGTCTAATTACAATTGTTTTAAACATAAGGTTAAACAATTTTTAGAATTCCGCTCTCTTAAAAAAGAGACAAGGCTTTCATGGGCCATCCTTAGCAAATTCAATACTTGGATGTGTATATCACAGTTGCTACTATGTATTTCACAGTATACATGTAAATGTTGAATTTTCTGAAATAATAAATAGAAAAAATAAAATCAAAAGAACTATTTGGTTATATTACTTTGTTGCGCTGTGCCTTTCAGCTGTTTGCATTTTAATAC
The DNA here is from genome assembly GCA_001703475.1 of Hydroides elegans. Classification (NCBI taxonomy): domain Eukaryota; kingdom Metazoa; phylum Annelida; class Polychaeta; order Sabellida; family Serpulidae; genus Hydroides; species Hydroides elegans. The sequence goes on from LQRL01143088.1 coordinate 30,181, forward strand.
TGTGCACATAAATTTAAAATTCACGAACGTGGTCAATGTTTATTTACCCGTTTCCACAAATAAATGACAGGACTTTTCTCAAAAGTTGGATCACCTTTTGTAGCTAGACTACAGCTGTTTTTTCCTAGTAAAAACAAGCAACTGAGCAAGTAAGTGTTGGATTACAGGTAGCATATTACATTTTTGTGATCGTGATATTCGTGTCACTGATTATCCCCTATCCGAATCCCTCAGACCCGTCCGTCATTTGATTTCCATGCTCGATCAAACCCTACGAACTGCAATTGTTTGTAAAGAATGTGACCACTGAAACAATAAGTCAATTCGGAGTTTCTCGGGGTTGAGCGATAAAGCCGGATTGTTTACTATATATTTTACCATTTTGGGGTAAACATTTGGTATAAACATATAAGGAAAAACCATTGGAAAAGTTGAAATTGAATTTTTATGGCAAAGTCACGGAGAGTTTATGCGATGAAACCACCGAAATAGATGAGGATTATTACTTTACAATACATATTCCGAAATTTATGTCTAACTTTATCTCTAAGTGTACGTACACTAGGCAGGATTTGGGCTTTTTACCCCAACTACCCGTTTCAATTCTACCATTTTTCGGCATCCCGAAATAACTCCGAAGAAGCTTATATAATATATACATATCCATTGGTATTATATATGCATCGATAAACTGTTCAATGACAATGCCTAATGGTACACAAATGCGAAACGCGTGTTAAAGCATGACAAAGGTTCCTGACCTACAAGTACGAGTATCATCAGTATGAAATATGGTTGTTTATATGCCTGTTCGTCTTTCTGTCCATCATCACTTGCTTGTACGTTCTATTACCTTTGAACGGAGGGCATAGAGACTTAGTTGTTATGTAATACAGTTTTTAGTTGTACAACCATTGACCCAAAACAAGGCAACTAGCCTAGACAATAAAGCACCCGGAATTCTAAAAAATAATGCAACTTGCTCCACTAGTCAGACGTATCGTCAATCTCTCTATTACCACTTGTAAGGTACCAGTGAAATAAAGCATGCTTAAGTTACCCCACTTTTAAAAAGAATGATTAGCTACAGGTCACTGGTCAGTAACTATCGCCCTATCACTTTCCACAGATGCATTTCTAAAATCTTGGAAATAATTTGTACACTGTGTGTATTTTTATTACATGTTGATTATTACTTGAATAAAATCAATAAATCGATTTTAAGCTCTACTTTAGAGTGGCCAGTCGCCTCTGGAATTCAGGGAAAAGCTGTTTTACTCAGGAAAATTTGATAAAAACTAAGGAAATTTCGTTTTGAACTCTAGTTGGCCACATTGACAGTGACTTGCATGACAAGTACTCTGGTTGGATAGGCCTTTTGATGTTTTCGACCGAATTTAGTCAATTCCGATGGCACATTTTGGAAAACATGTTCAACATATCGACGCCTGATTATGCCCTGAACGGGATTCTTGGTCGTACACAGAAACAGAGACTGTTCGAAACATAACTTTTTACGGGCTTTTAACATTTGAATGGAGAGTAATAGAAGCCTCATTAAAAACTAAATGCTCATGATATGCAGATGTTTAGGTCTCTGACGGCCTGGTTACAAACTTTCTTGTTACTCGTTCAGTGAAATATCTAATTAGAGACTGGTCCTAATTAACAACCCTTTTCATGTTTGTGTTAAGATTAAGGGCGCTTCTTGGGCTCTTATATATGATATTTTGGCGCACGGTTATTTTATCTGGATCCTCGCTCATCTGCCTTACCACGTTGTTCTGTCCTTGACAATTCCCAGGACATTAATTTGTTTGTTTGGAAATATCTCTAGTTTATTCAAAACTTAGTTGTTATAAATAAACTGACATTAATTTGTTTACTATGAATTCACAGAATATAAACCAGGACACGTTACATGAAATGTATGCTAGGTAATTGGAGTGAAAGTGAAACTTGCTGTGAATTTATCTGCGTGGTTGTGATTATAGAATTTTGGTTTATATTCTAACATCTTTTGTTAAAAAAGAAATACTTTTCTTTTTTTTGATAGTCTAGGTTCATGGCATTATTTTGATATTACTTAAGTTTCGAAACACGATTTGAAGTCGCAATAACTTTATGCATTAATCCCCACCCCAAATGTTTGGGGTCTATGGATTCGAGATGTCCGTTTGTCTCTCCGTCTGTCCGTCATTGGCAGCAGTGTTCGCGCTTAAGCTAAAATTCACACTGGCCTTCCGGAAAACTTACTGGCCCGGCCGAAAACTTCCTGGCCCGGGTTTTAGTTGGGAATATTTTACTTAACCTAACTTCTATGTTCGCAGTTGCGCAACTATCCTTGAAAATTCACGAGCGCCTTGTAAAATTGAATAAACAAACGTTAGTTTTGGCCCTGTAAGTGCCATCTAAAACGACACTCTTGCAGCCAAGACGACGGTCGAGTATGTAGGTAATGAATACTTTGTTAGCCTAACTACCCTAATATCACAGAATATCTGAAATAAATATCAAACTCTTCGATCAATATATGAAGAAACGATCTGAAATAGTTGAATAAAAATAACCACATCGATAAGTATAAAACCTGAAAGACTGAATATGCGAGCGCCGGAGGCGCGAGCGAAAATTTATACTTTAGTTATACTTGTGTAGTTAAAGAATAATTTCCAGATTTCATACTGGCCGGCCGGGCCAGTAACCTCAAAAAGTTAATGGCCCGGCTGAAAAGTTACTGGCCCCGGGCCAGCGGGCCAGCGTTAGGCGCGATCAATGGTCATTCTCTTTTTGGCATGTAAAAACGTTTGAAAATAATGTTGTAGGTGCATTTGTTATACTCAAAAGAAAGCTCCAAATATGCAGATGACATGATGTGCCTTCAAATAGTTTTGACTCTTCAAAGGCACAAAGTTGAATTGAAGTGATTAAATATTATTGGAGAAAAACAATCCGACTGTTTTGTATACAACATGGAATTTTTACACACCGAGTACATCTCCCAGAAAGTACGCTTTTCAACGTTCTCTAAAGCTACGTGATGCACTTTTGTATTCATTGTTTCAGGTTTGCCAGGTACAGACATACGATGAGCAAAATCAAGCAAACACATAATGACTTAATTAAGTCGGCGGAAGACAAGCGGTTGTATCGCGGGTTGGAACTGACCAATGGCATGAAAGTGTTGCTGGTCAGTGACCCCACGACCGATAAGAGTTCGGCGGCCATGGACGTCCATATTGGTATGAGCAAGAGTCAAATATTTGGATTTATTTTATGTAAATAATTATCTTAGGAATGATAAAGGCATTTAAATGATTTTAAAGCGTTAGACATAAGATGTAAGGTATCATAAAAAAGGTGCAACATGAGACTTAAAGTACAAATTCTAGCTAGGTCAAAGCGGTCAAATGATTGCGATTCTCCACGGCCGAACCCGAATGACCTGAGCCTCCCGTATTTTAGAGGCTTTATTTAACGCTTATGCTGCCCCGTTCAAAGTGACTGAGGTAATTTGAATCTGTCGATCAAGCTATGGTCGAGAGTCGAGGCATAAATCACACTCTGAAAACGTAACTAGCAAGTGTTGAGATAACCGTATCATTTTAAATTCAATATTAACATTTGTATTGTTTTATTCAGGGTCCATGTCAGATCCAGAAAAGCTACCAGGGCTGGCACATTTTTGTGAACATATGCTGTTTCTTGGCACTGAAAAAGTAAGTAAATTAGTTTTCAATTCTTATACACCAGCCCTGTAGTTAAACCTATTGATGTATATTAACTTCAATACCACTTGGTGAAAATGTATGGTTTTATAAAAATTATTTAAACGGTATTCGTGATTTAGTCATGATAGTTATGAAAAGTCATTAACGGTCTTGCTGCATTCCTCATAGTTTTATAGTTCGTGTAATAGTAACGCGGGTTATAAATAGTTTTTTTTCCTCAATATTCAATCGATTGAAAATCATACACGTCTTTATGACAGGGTTACCTAAGTAATGGTGCTTTCTCCGTATGGACTTAAATGATTATTGTGAAAACGTATATAGCCCACAAATGTAATCGAAATCATTAAAACTAACATGTCAACAAGTAAAGTTAATCCTTCGTTTTCTCTTTATGATAGGGACTCAAATAATCCACAAGGCTTGCAAAGACCTGAATGTTAAAGATTGTATTATTATGATTTGTTTTTCTTTTTGCAGTATCCGTCAGAAAACGAATACAGCAAAGTAAGTAGATTTTGATAATTTCTTTTAAATTACAGTTCACATTATTTTATTATATGCTCCAAATATCAATTTTTGGGAAAGCTTATGTTCATCAAGTGGTTGTCACCCTAAATGAATTTTACCATCAGATCTCGATTAAGTTTGCAACAGTTTTTAATGCATTACTCTAATGCTAAGATTTTGAAAAGATTAATGTAATGATTACATTCATTTCACCACTGATTATCCACAAATACTTAATCATCAAGTTTTTTTTTCACTCGCAGTTTCTCAGTGAGCATGGCGGTAGTTCCAATGCCTTCACGTCAGCAGAACACACCAATTTCTACTTCGACGTCGGCTCAGAACATCTGCAGGGAGCTTTAGATAGGTTAAATATTTTGATTAGTTGGCCTTCTGTTAATATATATTTAGAATGGTATCGTGATAAATGACATATGATTTGCATATATAGATGACCCATACTAAAATCAAACATTTGTTAGGTTCGCGGAAAATGGAAGAATGCTTTTATGATCTGAGCCTTTTTATCAGATCATGTTATAGGTTATTGTATGTTATGGCATAAGCGGATAATTTCACCTAAGACTTAAAATTGCAATTCCCTCTCAATATAAATTGCTATTATACATGTGGTTATCACACATGTGTTTATTCTTTTACTCTAGGTTTGCCCAGTTCTTCCTAAAGCCACTCTTCACCGAAAGCGCCACGGAACGCGAGGTGAACGCGGTCAACTCAGAAAATGACAAGAATCTTTCGAGTGACGGATGGAGGCTGCATCAACTAGAGAAAGCCACGTGTGATCCTACGCATGATTTCGCCAAGTTCGGCACAGGTCAGTTTTTGATGAGTTATTTCGCCTTTTGGTTGAAATATATCTAATAAAACAACTGAAGGGATGAAATTATTTCTTTGTTTAAGATTAATAATGAGGAAAAAAACTTGTTTTGAAATGTTGACTATTGAAGAAATGTTGGTACTTTAGTTTTGAAATGTGTATTTTCGCTCCTTTCGAGGTTTGGTTGCAAGTCGTTATAATATATGTTCATGACATAAGGACTTGTTTCCAATAATTTAACATTTTCGCGAGGCGACCAATACGCATCGGTGTGTTCGAATTTGATACTTTGTCATAATTTGTCTCCTCGTGAAAAAAATGGACGATATGTTAAATAAGCAACTTTTTATAGCAATAAATATAATTTGGTTTCAGGTAACAAGGACACACTCCTGACGAAGCCTCGAGAAGAGGGTCTCGATACGCGACAGGAGCTGCTAAAATTCCACAATCAGTATTACTCGTCAAATATCATGGGGCTTGCCGTGCTGGGAAAAGGTAGAAAAATAAAGATGATGATAATAAGCGATATACAGTAGATTCTCGTTAATTCGAACTCGTTGGGACCACACAAATTAGTTCGAATTAACCGTGGGTTCGAATTATCAGTATTTTGCCTTTCGTTCAGGTTTATCAAGTTGGAAGTCACTTTTTAGTTTCAATATCTATTATATATATAAATAGGGTTTACAAATATATTGATACTGTCCTTTAGAATTCATCATCATTTTTATACTGCTATAAAATTACTTGTTTTAAAAATAATCGTTTTAGTTTAACACAAAATAAACTCAAATGCATAAATTCAGTGATTTAAAATTTCAAATGGAACCATTCCATTCAAATTATGCAAGTTATTGTTCATCTAATGAATTGCAATTATTGTCACTATAGTGAAATGTTGCCTTTGGTTTGTTAACCTAGAACATTTGCTCTAAACCATAAATACTAAGTTATAGGGATGAAAGCAATGAAAGTACACAATAGGGAGGGGTATCATGGTTAATTCTACCTTTGGTCTTTTAACAAATGTCCTTTTGCTCAAAACAACTACCCCTCCACACATGGGTTCAAAACAACGCTTGTGAGATATAATGTATCATCCTGATGTGGCAACAAAGACTAATTCTTAATCTGTGGTTACTTTGAGGTTGACTAAAATGCACTTCTTTGAGCTCAAAAAAGCAATGTCAATACAATAAATTGTCTTACAAATAGGGATTTTCAGGCTAAAAGTTGGTTCGAATTATCCGTGTATTCGTTAATTCGAACTTTTACATTGTGTTAAATGGGAGAATTTGGCGGGACCGAAGGAATCAGTTCGAATTAACCGATAGTTCGAATTATCAGTGTTCGAATTAACGAGAATCTACTGTATTGATAAATCACATGTATATACAATGTATTTGCATTCATTTAAGAAAAATAATCGAGGCACACAAAAATAGAATATATATATGATTTTTCTTTGGCTGCATATCATAATTAGAAACTTGTTGAATATGAAAAAAGCGTTGTTTCAAAGGTATTGCAAGATTCCAAGAATATTGCTATTGATAAAGAAACTTCATGAATATTTAAGCCTAGATTATCCACACATTCAAAATATCAATAATTAGGCGCCAACTTAAAAGCAAAAAGATTAATCGGTCATGGAACTATAAAATAAATGAGAATCTGCTCGCATAACATTGAAACTTATCACATTATCTACGTGTATAAAATACGATAATTTAATGATAA
>LQRL01143111.1:26406-48752 GCA_001703475.1 Hydroides elegans
ACACCTTTTTATAATGTCTTGGGTTTTGCAATAAGAGATAACAGATAATTAAAAATTGATTACACTTTTTCGAAGTGGTCTTATAAACTGTTATTTGCAGGATATGATAGGTAATTTGGTATATTCATTTTTTTATTGTCGCAAAAGTTGTTCCTTTACTGTTTCAAGCTGAATTCAAAAGAGATGCGCATTGATATGCGTTTCTAAGTTGCCCATAAAGAAATACATTGAAAGACATGCCCTATTTTGGAAAGGGTAAACAACGATTCCTATGTGATCTAATATTAAGGAACCTTTACAAAGTATTTAAGCATCTAAAATGTTTCACATGTGCCATTTACCAAGCAGTGACAATGGTTTCAAAAGTGCTCAATTGGTCATCTATTATTTCGGGTGAAAACTCAAATGAAACCTGTTTATACACATTAGCATAAAATCAACATACCTTTAGCTTCGATGAGAGATTTCAGCATGTCCATTGTTTCGGCATCGCACACTTCTACCAGTTTCCCGCCTTCATGAGTACAGGTGTCACGAGCTTGATGCCATGTTACCGCCTCATTATATACCTTGTAGCAGCGACAGTTGAATATTGAGTCGCACTCTGTATGCAATATGACATCAAACGTTATTACGTACTAAGTGGATTGAACATTATGCGAAAAAAAAATCGAGTTTCGAGACCTGGTATACTTTACCTAATTGTTTTATTTTATCTTTATAATTTATAAATTTCTACTACCACCTTGTTGGTGTTCTTCCTCAGCTAATCCGGTCTCACATTCGCAAGTGAATCCTCGTTCATTCGATACACATGTTTCGCGGTGTCTACATTGGTCTCTATCGCATGTAGCTGGATCTGTTATAAAATGAAAGTCACCTTTAATGGGGTTTTAGTATCGTACATATGCATTTTCCCCTCGTCCAATGATATAAAGACCTGATCAGTCAAAGGTCCCGCACCAGCCATCTTCTGTCAAACCAAAACAAGACACCTACAAGTGTGGACCAACTTATGGATAGCTTTTAATTGTATAATATATGTTGTTTACAGTGGCGGGCACAAAAAAAAACGACCAAATAATCAGGAAATTTTGAAAACTATTATGGTTTTATTATAAGAGTTGTGTCGGTGTTTTTGTCTTTTGTTAATTAAGTTGAAACCGATAAGTTTAGTCTAAGTCGCCTTCATCAAGATAAATGTCTTATTTTATTTTATGTATGAATAATTGTATTACATGATCTTTATACACATATCCTATTCGTCATGATGACTCTCCTAAGATGTAATTGGATTTATAATATGGACTGAAACGTAGACGACCACTATTTAATGACAATAAAACGCTATTTTTACTAAGGCTTGCAAAAAGAGAAACTAGAAATGCCGCTGTATCCAGTGTACATATTATGGTGTTTCTGTTTTATATGACCTAAAATTACATAACATGCATTAAATTGATATTAGGATATATTGAAAACGTTAGTGGGTTTGATATAAGTTGTTTTTAGTTACATTTATACAGTAAGTTACATCATATCATTACAGTGGTTCGGTGATTCAGAAGAAATATTGGTCGATTTTTTTCTGAAGGTCAGTTCACGTTTCCAGTCAAATGAGTCGAAAGTCAAAACATGTGTTTCCTTAGTGTCAGTCAATCAAGCTTACAACTTGATTCAGTCAAGGTGTAAGTCAACTGAACGCCAACGGAATTTACTAGAAACATATGCATAACTCTGGGTTCTTTCTTTTAAAGTTACAGGACGATGCGGGAAAACCACAAATGCACCATTCTAATTATTATATTATTCGAAAAGGTGCCCCTGCTTATTTGTCCGAATTAGATAAAAACTTCATTGGCCGACATAAAAGGAACGCGGCCAATAATTCATAGATACATTTTGATATTGAATCAGATACAAAAACAGTCCTATTTATTACGATAGCAAAGCATTCTAAAGGCATATAACTTATTCAGTGGCAATGCCATTGATCGGGTATTGTTATCTTGATTATTCTAAAGAACAATATATGATCGCATGTGTGTTATTTGCCTTAACATCCTGAGTTAGGAAACACACGCATAAAATCTACATTTCAGTACTATTTAAGCATTGAAAAGGGTATATATTGATTATGTTTGAGCTTTATAAAGGAAGTTCTTAAAACATGTTGCAAAAACAATGGTGATCTATCATCAAAGTAAAACAGCGTATGATATTATTTATGTAACTTTGCTTGTTGTGTTAAAAAAATAAGTTTATTCGGCTTATATAGACATCATCTTTTCCTTCAAAAATCCATGTATACCATTAACATTATTGTCTAAACATAAAAAAAAGTCAAAATCCAAAAAGTATGATAAACTATTATAAATTGAAATGCAAATTTAATAAGCAATATTGCAACATGAAAAAAAAGGAAGCGAGTAGATTTTTATATATACTTTAAAGTAGGTTCGATAAGTGTAGCGCGTATCTAAACACTTTTTATATGCTTTAATATCAATTTAATCTTATATTGACAGTTTTGTAAACTGTACTGTTATAAGAAACATATGAATAACTTGAGATATATTCTTATAAAATTCTATGAAAACGTGGGAATACCACAAATGCACTTTTACATCTATTTTTTTTTTGCAAAAAGGGCACTCCTGCTCACTGGACTGACTTTATTGGCCGACACAAAAGAACCGCGACCAATAATTCATAGATGCGTTCTGGTATGAAATCAGATACAAAACAGTCCTATTTATAACAATAGCCAAGTATTCTAAAGGCATATAAATAATCAACAGGCTATGCCATTGATATTCTTAAACACAATAAAATGCCTATCAAAATATCAAACCCTTACTATGTAGGCAATCAAGCTACTGAACTTTGGCATAATGGACTAAAATTCATATTTGAATCCAAACACCACACGTCTGAGGCATAGAAGGGCAACAATCAACCCTATTACCTATCTGACAACTATGCATACGAAATGAATATCAGTATTAAAAGCGGCCAAAAAAGTCACTATTTTTGTATGATCTATAGTCAAACTTAATATTATAGTATCATATATTCTTAAAGCTCATTATCTCTTCTACATATGTACCCAATTTGAGAAAGAGAAAAAATGAAGCAAATATAATTAATTAAACAAAAGTGGTATCACTTTCAAAAACTGCAAAATCGCTCTTGCTAAACCTCTGCATGGAGTTTTTACAAGTCCACATAACGGCTTTTGCATGGGTTATGTGCTTCACAGCAGAACGCTGCTTATGTCCTTATTTGTCTATAGTTGACAATAATGATACTGGACTCTGTAAAATACTTATAACTCTAACCTTACTTGAGATTTTTGCAGTTTTTGAAAGTGACATCATTGTTGTTAAAATAATGGTATTTTTCATTTTTCCGTCCTTCTATCCCAAACTTCGCACAAAGGTAGGACTGATGATGGGCTATAAGAATATGTAATTTTATGGAAAATGTATGGCCTAATTGTGACCACAGGTAAAAAAGGTTAGTGGGGACTTTCTTTTTCTGGCCGCTTTTAGCAGAATGCGTTTGTGATTTTCCAATTGTGAGGTGAGTTTTGATAAGTGACTCTAACTCTAACTCTAACCCTACTTGAGATTTTTGCAGTTTTTTGAAAGTGACATCATTGTTGTTAAAATAATGGTATTTTTTATTTTTCCGTCCTTCTTTCTCAACCTTCGTACATAGGTAGAACGGATGATGGGCTTCAAGAATATGTAATTATATGGAAAATGTATGGCCTAATTGTGACCACAGGTAAAAAAGGTTAGAGGGAACTTTCTTTTTCTGGCCGCTTTTAGCAGAATGCATTTGTGATTTCCCAATCGTGAGGTGAGTTTTGATAAGTGAAGCAAATTACTTACATATATACTTGGAACCTGCATCTTCTACGAAATGGATTTCCATTCCAGATGAATCAAGATTTAGGAATTCACATTTTGCGTTTCTGAAATGTGCGTGTGTGCACTCATTTGACTTAGCACATAGTGTGGCGCATTGAATGGCTGAACGTGCATGAGTGGCTGTGGTGATATTAAGCAAAGCTTTCTTTCCCTTAACTATCTTGAAATTCTTTCCATTGATGTCGAATGCTCTGATTTTATAGATCAGACTCAGAACTAAAAGCTTGAATAAATCCATGTTTTGCAGTGCTTCGTATATATTACCTAATTTTACTTTAATTGTGATAATATGTATTGTTGCGTTGTTGTGTGAAATATAATTTATCCACAGTTTGTCATCTAGGAAAGAAATGTTTCACTACATTCTCTGGTTGTGTCTATGGTTTCATAGATGCACAATAAAATTACATGGTCCATAGATTTATACCATATCAATAATTAATATCAATTGCCATATTATCTAGAGGTTGATACAATATTAATAATTAATACAAATTGAATCATGATATCAATAGCCATGACACATTGCGCAGTACTATAGTCTACTGTAAAAGATGAATGAGGCTTATTTGCTGTATGAAATGTTAATAGCCGCTTAAAGCCTTGCTTTTTTTTTCAATGGTAATGTTTAATAACGACGTTGCTATGTGCATATTTTCATAACTGAAACGGTATCAAAGTATAAAAAACGTTATAGTATTTTAAATCTACACATATTTTACAAGATGTAATTTAACTTTATCATGCCCTTGCAACAATATTTGTTGTCAGAGTAAGCGCGTAAAATACTCCTCAATAATTTTTATGAATAGTTTTGTCCTTTTTTCATTTATTTAATCAAAACCACACCTTTCTCACAAGTGTGATATTGCAGCGTTACAGTGTTTAAAGAGCGTTAAGGCATAATAATTAATGAATTTGATTAGCAATTTCGCCATTCCGACTTTCATCAATTTTGAGAATGAGAGATTAAAAGAGAGATAAAGAAAAATGAGACATCTATAAGATACAGAGAGAGCGTCGGTGTGTATATGTGATAGAGAGAGCAAGAGAGCGAGATAAAGAGAGAGAGACGTCAGCAACATGATTCGAATTAAAATTCTTATGAAAATAATTAATTAAATGCTATGACATTATTCATGCTCTATGCAAAAGTTTTTTGTACCTCATTTATATGAGTACCCAGTTTATTCGTTGAAATATCAATCCTTTTCAAATGTCTATCTTGCTGGTATTTTTGCATAACAGAATAGATAAATATTGTATTTTTGTAGCTCAATTATTTCTCCTAGCAACGAATGGACAGTGGCGGCGAAGGACTATCAATAAAAGACAGACATTGAAGGCGATTATAATTTGTGCATGTGCAGTTTTTCTATAAAACTTTGATATGGCCTAAGATACTTAGAATGGTCCAAAGTGTGCACCAAGTTAGAGCAATACCTCAAAGTTTTCCATGTTAACCCCTCGTAAAGAGTTCATGTTTCATATGGTGCATGTATTTCAAAAATCGAAAGCTTAAAACACATTGATTTGCCGAAATTTTATTTTGAAGATTTCAGCTATATATTATCTTATGTGATACATCATAACATGCATTACGTGTGATAAAGATGATGAGCTTGATAAAAAATAAACACCGTAGGGCTGAGGGTTTAAATCCTTACAAATTCAAGAGTTGATGATGCTGATGCTCTCAGTGTCCCTTTAAGGAAGATTATATACAATAAAATGATATTATATTGTACCCAGAAAGTATGTGTTTATAGCAAAAATCATGGGTATAGCCATCGTATAGCTAATGGGCTACTGAATCAATACATTGAAAAGCACGGAAGAATAGCCTACAGGCCCCACGTTCTATTTATTATTATTATAAAATATATATGTTAACAAGTGTGAATATGTACCGGTGCAGGACAACAATTTGAACACTATATTTTTGCTCGAACTCCCTAAACAGGAAATGGATCTAGGGAAATCTGAATGGAAAAGTACACAAATAAAGAAAATGTAACAGACGCTCGTGTTAGTTGGCATAATATATAAGATCGCCCTAAAGCCTTTGCTTGTGAAGAGAATTACCTTTATTACGGAAGGAAATATCATGGAAAGGTATGTATGAGACAATTGTTCGCATTTTGCCCTAGATAACGTTTACCATTTTATATCGTTACTCCCAATGTAAACATGTAATTTATCCACACATTTGGCAAAATGGTACATACATACAGTTATGCTCCTCTAACTTTCTAAACAAATCTGAACAGAGCCAGAATGTTTTAAAACTAGTTTAACAACGATAGCATTTTTGAGCAAAAAAAACTATTCTAACAGATGCTAAAAAGTGCCAGACGCTATGTCATAAATATCTAGTTAGGCGTGATTATTGATCTCAAAGCTAATTATGTCAATGACCTTTCAAAAAATATACCGTTGCTGATTGGAAAAAGAGAGCTTCTTATTTTTAAATAATGATTAATGAATCAGGAAATTGATTAGGCATCATCCAGCGAATCGGATGAAAAAAGCAAAGACTTTTATTTATTTTGGGGTGTATTCAATACCGTTTGAAATTTAAAATTTCACTTGTAAAACAAAAAAATAATATCGTCACGAAAACAAATCGAATATTTAATTGGAAAGTTATGAATCCAAAAACAGCTGTCCATAATTTCATATAACAAATGAGTTTATCACATATTGAATCATCAATCCTAGTGACGTAATAATTACGGTTTTACAGTTTCAACCCGTTTGGTTGTTCATCGTAGAGTACGTCAAAATACGATTTGGGTATAGATGAGTTAGGCTAGTTTAAACTAGATTAATCTTTTCTTGGGTGGTTAGACGAGCACAACTGTAACTATTTTATTTAAATTTGCTGTACATGTATATCGTAGCCAAATTGAGTCATCTACATCAACATGTCATCAAATTATAATAACACGAGTAAGAGCAGTTTTTAACGATTTGATTAACGACCCTGTAATTTCAATCTGAATTTTTCACGGATATTTTTGTTTGAGATTAATGTGTTTGGAATGAACGCAATGAAACAAATCCCGCAAAATTAAAATTGTTTTACATACAATATTGAAATATGCAGAAAAATAATTTATTCTGACCATATGCACATTGCTCAGCTCTAAATATAGGTCTCCAAACCATAGTTTTTCGCTCAATGGAAAATTCCATGCTCTCGTCACCTTAATTATATCACAGTCCTCTCACTTACGGACAATTCCACTAAATTCTACGGAAAAAAAACTTTTCCATTAGAAATTCCCTCTTATATGGAACATTCCAAACCATTCATACATTTCCAATCAAACATTTTAATCTCATCGTTCCTTCACTCAAACAATATATAAAAGAATAAAGGTAAATGATCATATCAATACATACAGACACATATTTTGCACCCATATCTTGAATAAAATACTGAATAAAAATAGACAAATGTATATAAATGTAAATATCTTGTTAGTTACAAAATTAACATTACAACATTCATAGTTACAATAATACATTTGGAAATAACTAATTTATGTTACACAAAAATCCAAAAACTCAAATTTAAACCAATTGATTTGAATGCGAATATGAATCATATTAAAAATCAATATTTGCAAATTACATGGATTCATGTAAAATTCTTATTAATATTATTCTTAAGATTCAACACTTTGCGAAAAGCAATAAAAAAATACAGATCTAACCTTTCACATATTATTGACTACATTGCACAATTGTGTTATTAGATACACCAAAATAAATATTCCGTATTTTCGAGGATAATCATGCAACCCTGCCTTGTAGGCCTACACTATTTCCTGGGATTGAATACTTTTGAATCGAACAAACAAATCTGTAAAATAATATACGAATTAAATTAACAAATGAAAAAAAAATGATGTAACCCCATTTTTAGAGATCAAAGCCATACTACAAACGAAAGTTCGTATAGAAACTAAATTAGGTACACAAAATTATATAATGTTGTTTTAAAGTCACCGGTGCGATCCCTTTTGATTTTTCTTTTAACTTTTCAAAATGTTATAACATTATCTTACTTTTCTATGATATGCAAAAATGTGGCACCGTTCATTTTAGAACAATAGTATATTACCATGTGTGCTTGAAGTAGTTTTTTTTCGTTTTATTTGGCGTTGATTACTTATAATCGGCTGATGAAATGTGTTTGGTTTTTACATTTATAATTTGTGAATTCAAACATTTATATTTATCTATCCAATTTACATTTTTTTCAAAATATTTGCATTGGTACTACATATAAGACCCTAATTGGTTGACACATGACCTTTCGAAGGCTTGTATTGTGATAATTCACGATATTGAAATTCATATTTGATTTTGAATAATTAAAAATAACCTGTGAAAAAAAATGATAATCGAGTTGTGTACATTGCAACTGTTCATTCATTTCAGTTATTGCGAAACGGTATAGTATAATTAAGTAATAACCCTTGCGTAAAGTGTACTTTAATATATAAATTTACACTGATTGATTAAATTGTTGGGAAACATTAATAAAACGCATAAAATGGATTCAAACTATACATGTTATAGTTATATGAAAAACTAGTTGCCATTGCAGTATGTATGAAAATATAGCTTGGATAAATGCGCATACATGTATTTGAATATTTTAAATGTTTATGTATTTATAGCATATTTGGCTTTTCATATAATTTTTCTATATAAAAATATGTACATTTCAGCAAAATTAATAAACCGTAAATACACCTTACATTGTAAAGCAATTTATTTAATAATGACACATTCATTGGCCCAACATGTGGGATACATATAAAAACGACATTGACATATAACGATGTTTGTCTTAGCACTCAGATATTTAAATTATAATTGCAACACTTACCGTTTTAAGATATATATCGGGGCATTATAATCGGAGCGCCTTCAGCAAGTGCTGCCGATGCGATCGACAAGGCCAGATATAAACGGCGTTATCTAAAAAAACGAGAGGCACATTTTGTTAAACTTTATTTAAAAAAAAATATATGGTCATCCTGTATAGAATAGAGTGTTGATAATATACTTTGCACCATTTATTAATTTTGTATTTTTTTAATAATTCAACTTATTTCAGTCTACTTTTTTATGAAATTTTACAAGTATATCAAACAGAGTCTCCTCAACAAACATATCAATTTATTGATTGGTCGATAATATGTTCCAAACTGTCGATATTTGTTCAAATGTAATGTATACTATTTAAGGCCCTGTAGTTATGTGCGCTTTGATTATGGCCGTGAAAAACACGTCGCTCTATAGTAAAACAAAGGGCAAGGTCAAGTGAAGAAGAAAAAAATGATGGCGACCTAAGATTTAGATGCCACATTGTTCCGAATTTGAAAGGGCACGATCTCAAGGCATGTTTATGGGTGGAGCCCCACACAATGTTGTCGCAAGGCATTTTAACGTAAAGGGGACACTGGTTTAGCGTCTAGTAAAATATAAGAAGAAATAAGATCAACCCGCGTCCATATTCCGGTAGGCAAAGAGTAACAAAACCTAATCAGGATCGCGAAATTCGCCCAAAACATATTCACAAATAGGTTTAGATGTGTTATACCGACAGCAAGGAAATTCATGGTCGGCATAATCCGAGGACAAAACGGGTTTGCGACGTTTGTGTAAAAATCACATTCGGCTATGTAGAGCCTTCGTTGGTCCCGTGTGTGATAACCGAAGACAGCGCTTACGTCTCGAAAATATCTAAAACTCCACCGGAGCATCCGAGTATAATAAAACTGAAATGATGTCCCGTTTAGCGATGATTCGCGCCTTCTTTTGAACCAAAATTACGCACGACAGTGGGTCTACCAAAGACCGGGAGAACAGTATTATTACCTCTGCGTCCAATAGATTAATGGTTTGCATACCTCAGTATCAGATCTATTTACTGATTACGTCGATGCCAAAACGTATATCCTCAAAGATCGACGTATGTGGTACCCAGACACGCTACAAGCAATCATGTGTTAATAAATGTTTTGGGACGGGAAATCGGAAAATGTTGGGGTATGTGATAGTATGCATATTCATGAAGCCGATTACTAGCTTATGTTAATAAAAATAAGGTAAACACGTAGGTCCTAGCATGAAAAGCATGAAAAGCAGGATATGGAAATGTTGAACTTTCAAGCCGACAGAAATTACCTTAAGGAGTTAATTAAAACAAATTTACAAACATGATTAAGCAACAAAGAAATGCTATATTAACAGATATGGTATATACTACTATTTTCTATACAACTTTCAACAGAAACATATTTGAAAAAATGATAAAACGGTATATTCATGGGGAGGCAAGACTCTCATGGAGGAGGCATGCATATCATGACATTTTATCTATGATAACATTGCATGGAGGCAACCCCGGATCACGGGCAGGTAACGTGTGCTAGTGGGAGGGGGGTGACTATGTTTAGCCCTGTTAATACATTAGCCTTACAACACACAGGAATTTACGTTAAAAGCGGGGATTGTATGTTTTAATTACTCAGTAAAAATGATCTAAATTTTTTCGAAATATTTTCTTTAACGCTTGATTGGTGTAGCTTATTTCCAGATAAGCTTGGTACATTTAATTGTATTTAATAACAATGTTGATGTTCGATTGAAGGGATGGCTCATGGATACTTACATAAGCATTATATTCATTTAATAGGTTGACTCAAACCAACTATATCAAACAGTTTTAGAACCATAGTTAATTTATTTACGACACCGATATCAAATCACAGACAATAAAATGATGTATGATAATAAATTGAACATAAATTTTAATATAGTTTTACCAAACAATTGGTCATCTGCAACCTCAAACACTCCATCCACAATCTACAGACATAATAGTTAAACAACTGGATTTGAAGCGGCAATTGTTTTGTAAAATTCAAGCTATTCATGTTTTTATTCTTTTGTGGCAAAATAGGAAGTGGAAATTACCGAATCATGCGTAGGCCGATAAGCGACGAAAATAAAAGATCAATTGATTTAAAAGGTTACTGACACCTTTTAGAAGTAAAAACAAAAACATATTTCGCAAACCGACGTTCCACTTTATTTGGCAGCACAATAACACCAAGCTTCATGCATAGAGCATCAATACTCAACATTATTTACAAATAAAAATATGAAAGAGCGTAAACGTAGCACTAAGCATCAAGTATAAATAGCATCATTTTTTGCTAACGGCTATTCTGTCTCTTAGCTTATTCGTTTTTTGTGTTTTTTGGGGTATCCGCCCAAAAACGTGTCCGCCCAAAAAAGTGTCCGCCCAAAACGTTTCCGGCCATAAAGTCTCCACAAGTTACACTATGTACCAAAAGGTCTCCAGCTACAAAGTTTCTAGATGTTAAGTTTATTAGATAGGCATCATAGTTCAACAATTTTTCACTGTTGTCTTAACTTAAAATGACCATTTTTTTTCTAATTACCGGAATTTGTTTGCCCGATAAACATATTTTAAACATTTATGATGAGAAACATTATGGCCGGAAACTTTTTGGCACAAGCTGTCACGTTTGGGAGACTTTATGGCTGGATCCTTTTTGGCCGGAGACCTTTTGATCCGGGTTCGTTTTAGGTTATGGTTACTATTACTTTTAAATGTTTTTATTTATATCATATAGTTCCCATTCTTCTTGATCCAGATAAAAGTGTATAAATTGCTTTATCTTGTATAACGCGGCCAATGACAGCTCACCTCAGTACATTTAACTTAATTGATAATCTAATCATAAAAAAAGCAACACATATTATAAAATAAGCCAGATGAGCTTCTAATATTTTAGCAAAAAACCTACTCTGCGGCATCAATATTTATTCAAATCTTTGTCATCAATATACACATATATCTCATCCGCCGATTTAGCTTCATTTTGATCATCACCAATTACATCCATATACGTGTTATCATCATCAACAATACCTAAACTGTCATAATCACTATTCTCCGCTTTCATTGAGTTCTCATGCACTGTTCCTTGATATGGGTTAAGTTCGTTTTGGAGTTGCGCTGGTTTTACATAAGTGGCAGCGCGGGTTACAGGTCTTGGACTAGCATCAGGTGAAATGGGTTCCGGTAAAGCCGGTGGTAGTGGTCCTGATCTATGTTTGGTTTTCCTTGCGTTATTCTTAGCTTTTCTCGTCCTGTCATAAATAATAATGTTGATGCGATGAAAATCTTAAGACCTGTTTATATGTTTGTGTTGGACCTAAACTAACCATTTTTACAATATTTTATGTGAAATGCTGATATAGATAATATATATAATTTGATAATTTGCACCTCATTTTGGAGGTAAAATGTCGTTCAA
Source organism: Hydroides elegans (assembly GCA_001703475.1). Classification (NCBI taxonomy): domain Eukaryota; kingdom Metazoa; phylum Annelida; class Polychaeta; order Sabellida; family Serpulidae; genus Hydroides; species Hydroides elegans. Next base: position 38,720 of record LQRL01143111.1, read on the forward strand.
TGCTTTTTATGTAATCGTATGACAACTATGATGCCCTCATTTAATTAATTTAAAGATACATAACGTAATTTTGCTCCAAATTGAAATAAGGTATCAATTTGACTTACCTTTTTCTTATACACAACGTTGTAATAACAACCAATATACCAAGAATGATGCCTCCGATACCAACTGATATTGCTATGATAAGGATTCTATCTTAATCATGCATAAACATATGTATGTGTTATTGAGTATATCGAATAGCGTAAATTACTTGATAAATTATAGTATGCAATGGGTTAGGTAAGAACCATAATTTAAAAAAAACTGACAGAAATTAGTGTTTTATCATGGCGCTACTATTTTAAAAGCTTGAATAACTGGCATAAAACACATAGTTTTCATAACAATCTGCAACACATTTTACCAACATACAATTTCAGAAACTAGAAATGATGACAGCTTTTTATTATGCCTCTCATATGATGTTTAATATTTAAATGAAAATATCACCTCCGATATACCATCTATCATAAACAGTTACCTGAAGCATTATCACTGTTTCTTGAGCTTTCCGGGTTCGATACCATTGTAGACAGAGTTGAGGTTAAGGTTTGAGTAGATGAATGAGAATCGTCGATTTCCTGATTAGAATGGGTAGTTGCAGTAGTAGTAATGGTAGTAGTTGTAGAAGCTGTAGTAGTAGTAGTAGTAGTAGAAGTAGAAGTACTACTGCCGCTAGATAATGGCGTTTCAGGATAACAAATACGAGTAACACCATTGACCCGTATGTTCTCATATTCTGCCACTACAGATAGTCTTTGATCCGTGTCATAACTATATTGAAGAACTTCACTGAAAGGGCATAATCAATGTTATTATTGGTAAGTTGCAAAACAAAACAGGTGTTTTAGCAACAGAACACATCAACACAGATTTTGGTCGACACTAAACGACAAAGAAAGTACGAAATGTTAATGTATTATAAATATAAACATGTATACGTATTTGTGATCAGTGCAAATAATGAAGATATATCCACACCTGCTGCTTAAACCGAACCAATTCACAATATATACGACTTCATCATGAATTATTATATCAAAGAAATGACTCCCTTGCTTAAGTAACTCCTCTCTCCTATCCTCGCTATCTAATTTGATGGAATATATCCTATTTTTGGTTGCATCACACCAATATAGTCGGTCACCTGCACAGATCTTATTTTTTTATTAGTGTGCCAAATAAGTGATTGTTTGCTTTAACAATTAAAATAATAATAATACAATTTTAAAATTATGTTATTATAACGTACGCCTACTGTTTCCCAATACATTTATATCCAAATATATCATATGTTAGATATGTTTAATAAAGAAACATTATATTTATCAGATAAACTCAATTCTTATATCGTGTAATCAATTGAATATTTATTATATATTCAAATGTGTATTATTAAAAATTATAATATCAAACCTTTTATTGCCAAAGCGTTCGGTTCTTCGATGTCTGTTTCAACCAAAACAACGGCATTGTTACCCGAATAGTCAACTTTAGAAATATGTGGATTAGAACCCCAGTCTGAATAATAGACGGTTCTGTAAATAGAAAAAAACCTTTATCACAGCTTTAAAAAACGGCTTGTTTTTCATGTAAAATATGTTCAGGGCGTCATGTGTTTTTCCATGAATCTAACTTGTCATATTTATTTTATTCATAGATGTAATTTCACTGCATCTCGAGATATAAATTAATAGCCATCAAAATTGTCTACCTTGATTCTGAATCCAAATCAAAACCTTTATCACAGCTTTAAAAAACGGCTTGTTTTTCATGTAAAATATGTTCAGGGCGTCATGTGTTTTTCCATGAATCTAACTTGTCATATTTATTTTATTCATAGATGTAATTTCACTGCATCTCGAGATATAAATTAATAGCCATCAAAATTGTCTACCTTGATTCTGAATCCAAATCAATACCCCTTGGCTTTTGCAGGCCATCAGTCAATACGGTCTCTATGTTTTCACCATTATAATCTATTTTTACTATCTCTCCTTTTCCACTATCAGTAATGAATATTGTTTTTGTGCCGGTATCTATTGCTATTTTCTCGGGTACGGAAACTAAAATAAAAACATGATGCATGCATTCAATCGGATATATATATTTTGTTAATGCAGCACGTAACACTTGCTTTGGAAATAATGAATCAATAATTCAACAAAAAATATTAGTTTACAGTCCCTTTGTATTTATGATCCACTATTTTAAATGATAGACGTAAACTAAGTAAGCTAAAGTAAATATTGGACAGGTGCCTAGGCTGCACCTAGGAACTGATCATTATTTTAATCAATGGACTGACTACGCACTATGTCTTGTTCTTTTAATCGATGCATGAACACTATAAACAAACTTGAAGATAATATGAAAAAAAAATGACAAACGACAAACTGTATCTGTTTTAAAATTTAAAACAAAAACGTTAAATGATTGGAACCCTTTCCAAGTCAGGTGAGTTTTATACATATTTATCATGTATCGTGTATGTAGCGTATATGTTTTAAGTATAGGTTAGAAAAATATTATTGTTAATTTGTGAACTAATTTGAGGCTTTATAATTCCAAGGCTTCGAAATATGTTACCGTTGAATATGTCAGATATTATATGTCAAATATTAATACAATTTAATAGGAATAATGCACAAATGTAACATATAAATATGGTTATTGGCCCGAGGGACAGGGAACCATAATGCCCAAGCCCGCAGGGCGCGGGTATTATGGTTTCCTGTCCCGACAAGGAGTTTGAAATGAGTCGCAAAAATGAATGCCAAAAGAAAGGAATTGAAGAGTCAAGGTATGGGAAATCGACCTAACAAATCCTAGCCTCTGAGCCCTAATGACGAAAATCATTTGTGGGATACTGGTGCCTTATCAGATGACACTCCAGAAAAACTCTAAAACTCAGCAAACTCTATGGTATCTTCTCACCAAACAAATGGGTATGTGTTCAAAGAATACTTGTGCATCGATATTTCCTCTGTTCCGTAATATATTTATATGAGTAGATATTCGAGAAATACTTTAAAACAAATATTCCATATTTTCTAATGTGATATCATTTTGATAAATTCACGTTTTAGAGCTTAAAACAAGTAATAAAAATGCAGATTTTTCACTAACGGCATGTCATAGTAAATTAAGGATATTTGTTATTTCTTTTTTTTTACAGGAAAACGGGGTAAGCAAGAATCACGTCAGCTGAGATGGGGTGATATCTCAATCAAAGAAGATGAAGAGGGAAAATATCTTTCATTCCGAGAAAGAATTACCAAAACAAGATCAGGGGAATCATCCGACACGAGAGATTTTATCCCAAAAGCGTACGAAAACATAGCGGAACCAGCGAAATGTCCGATCCGATTGTTCTTGAAGTTTAAAGAAAAACGACCTCCGACTATACTGCATGAAAAAGCTCCATTTTACATAGCCGTGAATTTCAACGCGAAGAATTTCGATAAGCACGCTTGGTACAAATCGGCTCCCCTTGGGAAAAATAAGCTGGGCACACTCTTACGTGATTTAGCAAGGGAAGCTAAATTGAAAGGACGATTTACAAATCATTTAGTTCGCAAAACGAGTATCACTAACCTGCTACATGCAGGTGTCGCTCCTACTCTCATCGCGCAGTCGTCTGGTCACAAAGATGTCAATAGTTTGAAAAACTATGCCACTGCCAGTACAAAACAACAAAAGGCAATGTCCGACATTCTAGCGAATCCGGGAAAGGTTATTGCTCCGATTACAAATAACCATCCGATCGAAACCATGGCGTATCCCTGCGAGAATATAACACTTCCAACGATTCATCTCAAACCAAACGAAAATGGACATGCTATCCGTAATTCAAACTCCGCTATGATGGCTGGACTTTTCTCCGGGGCAAATTTATCAGGGTGTACCTTCAACATTCACTTTGCAACTAATCAGAATTGAATTTTGAGAAACAATTTGGATTGTTGTTATAGTTCTGATCGTTCCCATGTAAAGGAAAAACATCGATTTCCCACCTTTCAGTGACAATGACACTTACTCATAAATATCGTCCTCGTATACTTGTTATTTAATTAGTAGTTAAGTACCTGTTCGTTATAATAAAGCGTTATTTGTATAAACCATGTTTTGTTTGATCAGCGTACACGGTAGATACATCATTAATATGATTTGATAATCTGTCAAAACTGAATTGATTTCATTCAACTCACTTGTCCGTATTTGACATTTCCACACTTCAAACATGTCACTTATTTATGCACTGCTAAAAGTGACTAAATTCCATAATACATGAAATAGCATTTCTATAGCATATTTGTTAAATAGTTGAATTTGTAGTTGGCATTTCAATCTAAAGCGCTAAATATTTGAGAAATTAAGGGGGTTTCCCAATTCACATTTTTTGGAAAAAAGTTCCGTTCCATGTTTATGAAATTATTACGCAATTTCCGGAATTCCCAAAAAACTGGTTTTCAAACAGCTAAATAAATTCTAAAAATTCATACGCAACCGGGCAATATCAAACCTTCTATTGACCAGGTGATATTGCCCTGGTAAACCCATCATTTTCATTCAACCATATAATAACAAGTAGTATAGAGCTGTGTATAATAAAAGGTAGGCATCATAATATTTTGGATATTCGGACACATTGATTAGTAAAAATAATATCAGTTCAGCCAATCTCAAATCCAACGGATCAAACGTTTTCAATGTTATCCTTCCATTCGTAAAAAGTAACAATCGTTATTTTAAGGTCACTCACGATTCAAATAATATATAAGAATATACCAGCATCATTTGATACAAATAAAATGTTTACGTGATTAAGATACACGTTAAGAATCAATCATTGATTGAAAATGTAGTTTGTTTCGTTTTAAAGTTAGGCTTAATGGATTTTAAGAGATTATATTTGGAGTTCTTCTTAGGTTTCATAAAATCAAAGGTGTGCATTTTAGAAATAATTATTTCAACAAACTATATCTGTAATACTGTTTTTGGATATCGAGACACATTGATTTATGAAAAAAACATTTAAGTCAATCTGCAAAAAATATTTTCCTGGAATTTGTATTCATCATATTCGGGATTTATAAAGCCACGCGTAGTTTAAGTAATATATAACGAAATTGTTAACACCAATGATTTGCTATCACAAAGGTTAGCATGGTATAGATAAATGTATATTTCAGATATTCCCTACCGTCTGCTGCAACATGAATAAATATCCATTGATTGAAGATAAGATAAAACATTACCAATTCCATACTGATTTATGTTGTTTTATCCCTCGCTTATCTATATAATTTATGTAGCATAGTATTATCAATAGTTTTATGTGTTTTGAATTAACCATAAGCTGTTAAATATGATGGTCATTAAATGAAGAAGCACTAAGTACTTATATATTAAAACGCATATAACTAAAAACAGGTTGCATATTGTGCACAATATGCTTTGCAAATAAGGAAATGAAATCACCCAAAAATCACAAGCGATACAGCAAATCATTCGCGTAATGCTAGTGTTGTCTTATATTGAAACAGAAAAGGGGTGGCATAATTGTATAGTTGTGTAATTATGTGCTACAAGTGCAGGGTTATTGCGCGACTGAATCAATACATCAATGTGCAAGCCTATACAATATTCAAATATAATTTATGCAGGAATATATAAAGATATGCATGTATATGCGTGTAGGTGTATACGGTGTATGTGTATAAAGTGTTTGATTCGTTTTTACTCTTATGATATATCTATCCATGTACATGTACCCCGGTATACATGTACACGTATAATCATTTTATATGTCGAATATGTTTTCTTATTTTAATATCATTTTCGACTCGTATGAAATAAAATAAATAAAAATTGACATAAGCAGTAAATAACTGAGGATGGATTATCCACAAATGTAAGTTTTAGCAGCTTGACCGTACCCTTAAGGGTTTAGGTATTTTATTGTGAAGATATGTTAATAATTGATATTGATTTTTAATAAATTCATAGCTTCGGCAAAAAACATCTGTTCGCAAGTCGAAATTGGGTGGATGGATTATATACATGTAGGCCTTCTTCATAAATATATTGGATATTATATCAAGATGAAATGGATGCTTTGATTTAACCATTTAATCTTATTAGTAGTCAGTATATAATAATCATTAATGTATGTTTGATCAATTTTTTGATAAACTTAAAAAAAAATCTTTTAAACATATTTCAAATAGTTGATAGCACAGTTTATTAAGAAGTAATTGGTTTCTAATTTCGTCATTTTGAGTTTATTGTTTTTAAATTGTTGAGAAACTTAACACATAATACGTGTGGTTCTGCATCGGCTTTTGAAATAATATTCTATTCATGTATATCTTCGCGCTTTTTCTCGAGGTATTTACACGATTCTTTGTTGTTTTAAACATCTTGAAATAGAAAAATGCATTGTTATATCATATGAACACTGGTGGTGCATTTCTATTCATTATCACGTGTTTATACTTTCCGGAGAGGCAGTTATGCAAATGACCTTACTACAATGGGTCTATATTTTCTTTACACATAGAACCTTCGTTGTAAATGCACATGTGCAAATCACCATTGATCCTGTACATTATATTGACCTCGATAACGGTATGTTATTCCAATAGATCTATTTATAGTAACTTTTATATTTTTTCTCTTTAGCCCTATTAATGTATGACGCATGCACTGCATTTAAGGGCTTGGGAGACCTTTGAACATGTAAATATATGTGTTTTGACTACGGACTACACAATATGTTATGCTTGTTTATGTCAGGATAAAAAAATAATCATATAATGAGTGTTTCAAAACCGAATAACAACTTTGTTGTCGTACCAACTTTACGAAACAAATACCAGGATAAACAATACATTATTGTTTAAATATATAATAAAGCAATACATTAAGTATGTGTTCTAGATAAAAAAAAACCACAGCGCTTAATCGAACGAACAATAATTGCTACTTTCTTTTCAATGATTAAGATTCAATATGAGCCACGAAGGAACTGTAGATAAATACACAATCACTTACAGTCGTCCGATCGGTCGAGGTGCTTTCGGTACTGTATACCATGGAGCCGACAATGATACTGGCGAGAAAATTGCGGCCAAACAGATCATCATTAACGGGAACCAAGAAATGCTTAAAATGGCAAAACAGGAAATGGAGTTTATCCGAGGTCTCCAGAATCACAACAATATTGTAAAACTATACGGACACTATTTCACATCGGAATTAGGTTGGATCTTTCTTGAATATTGCGATTTGGGAAATTTGAATGTGTTTTTGAAGAACAATCGAAATGTGGATATTGACAGGAAAGTTCAGATTATGTACCAATCAGCAAGTGCCGTAGAATTCATGCACGGTCAGAATCCACCAATCATTCATCGTGATATCAAACCAGAAAATATTCTTCTGAAAGAAGAAAATGGAGAAAGCACAGTTAAGCTCTCTGATTTTGGAGTGTCTCGACTATTAGATGAAAATACAATGATGTCTACCCATTGTGGAACGCAATATTTCATGGCACCAGAATTATCAGTGGATGCTGGAGGAATAAAATATGATTCGTCGGTAGATGTCTTTGCGCTTGGACTTGTGAATATGGTGATACTTCAAAGTGGATCCCAACCTGACTTGATTCCTCTATCAGGTTATTTTTTTCATTGGCTATTTATAATTGCTCACCTTGCATATAATTAATATATTACTATATAAAACAGTGTAATTAAATTTGATATAGTTGTATATCAGATATATGGTGTATTGTACATTAAATATGTCCAAAATGTTATGTATAGTCAAGCTGCTTAATAAATAACAAATAAAAAGCAACAAATGTTTGTATAATTTATATTTTTCCGCTATTATGTAGTCAACATCAAGTCATAAACCGCAAAAGCAAAAAAGGAAGCTTAATATCAAAGCCTTGAATAAAAATAATCATTTGTTTATTTGATAATGCGTTTATCGTCCATAATAGTTGATGTACGAAAAGTTGGCAACAAAATCAGTATTGGCAAGGAAATGTTATCAAGTGCGAGTCACGGTAAACCACTTCCAACGGTTGTTGAGGTCAAAATGGAAGATGATACTATCACAAGACGTCTGAAGCGAATTATTGTATGCATGACAAAGTTCAATGCTACTGATAGAACGAATACATCCAAAATCACAGAGGACCTTTACGGTAATTCCTTATAGGTATACGATAGAATCTTGAATGCTCTCGGAATGGTTGACAAATCATTAATCACCCAGTATTTGATAATGATAGATTTTATTATATTTTCTTATGGTATAATTGCAATTTTATATGTTAAATGAGTTTAATGCATACAAGTAGCATAGCGTTCTAAATGATGCATGAGCTATCTAATATGGTAAATAATAATCATATATTACATATTTTTGTAATGATTCAGACATTCAAAGCGATAGTGAAGCTAGTGCATATCAACAATCCGAAGTACAACAACTCCGACATAAATTGATTACAATGGAATCAGAAAAGGACCGAATGGAAACTGTAATCGAACAATTATTGGTACGGAACCTTGAATATAACCAGTAAAAACTATATTTTGTTGATGTTCTATACTTTATTCTGTTTTGATTGTATGTTCATCTCAATTCTATTAGACTTCAATTTCATGAGCTCCCGAATCATTATAATATCGTTGTGAACAAGGAAAATATTCCATGATAAATCAATGTACAGTTACCTCAATTAAACATATATTATCACCTTGTCACCTTGTCCAAATTATTAACCTGGAATCATGGTTAAAGTAAGTTATAAGTAATAGTTTTAGAAACAAAAGAGAAAAAACTGGTACTACATAACCGCCTAATGCTATTTCTAGGGAGAACAAGACAAGCTCAGGGGTCGTTTGGCTTCCACAGAAAGGGCAATGGTAAGATGTGAAATAAAACATTCAATTTAAATCTCATTGCTGCATAGTCATACATAAGAGTATTTATGACAGACCAAACCTTATTTTACGGTAACGATTGTGATGAGTGTTAAGTTGCGAAAATAATATCTAACTTCACTGAGACAGCATCGGTATATATGATCACCTTATCCTAGTATTATCAAACTATACGTTAAGTTCAATTGACAATGTACATATGATAATGAAACTTGCATGCAAAGTATGTGATTTGTAATTCCTTTAACATATTAATAGGGGAATAAAAGTACCCTATAATCATTTGGTTAAATATAATATGTAGGAAGATTAAGATAACCTTAGGGTGCGATTAGACACCACAGAGATTACAATCGCAGAGCTTCAAAAAGAAAAGCTTCTTTTAAAATATTACCGGAATTCAATACACCAATGATACATTACTTAAGATAACTTATGTAAATTTATCTAAAAACGTTATAAAAAAATCAAAATAAATGATTGGATATAATGTGTACTAGCTTAGTTTTACTTAAATGCAACACGATTTCCAAAAGCATTTGTTAAAACGAAATAATCGGTATAAGAACAAATACTACCATTTAAGTGTGTTTCAAAGGCGATGTTGAAGCGTCGGGAGAGTACTATGCAACGTGAAAACGATAGTTTGAAGGAAAGGATTCGAAGAAACCAGGACGAATATCGAGCTAAAGAGAGTGCTATGAACCGCGAGAACGAGGATTTGAAGGAACGGATTCGACTGAGCCAGGAAGAATATCGAACTAAATATTTAGAATGCAAAGGGTTGCAGTCAAGGCTTAAACACAGCGCGGGTAAATCTAATAAAGCTATATCTATATTCTTACAGAAAGCTTGATATTCATCATCTAAAATCTTTACCAATAACAGACGCCAAACAAATAAATTATTTGCACATGTGACGCGACGTCCTAATGAAACTTGATATCGCATGTTTATGTCAAAGGGAGTAGCAAAGACGAAACTTTGAAAGTTGATAGAACCGAGCGAGCAGATACGGTGTC
>LQRL01143111.1:54054-72300 GCA_001703475.1 Hydroides elegans
TAGATAAGAAAATAATCTAAGTGAAACCAATTATTCAAACATTAATGCATGTTTATATTGTTTAATTATGAAAAATTAATTTCGGAAGTGCAATCGGAAAATAGTCCGGGTGCAATACACAGAAATATTGTATCATAGCTTTTCCTTATCATTTCTGTAAGCGATGCACCCTGACCATGTAATAATATGGATATATTGAAGCATAAACATCACACACTAATAAAACACGAGCTCAACTAATGCTATTATAAATACTGTAATTTGATATTATACAGATCGCATAGCTGATTATATTTGTATCGCCCTATTTTTAATAATTAGTTGTTAATATGAAAGTGATAGATAAAACTAAGTTTTCATATTGGTCAAGTATTTGAAGTAAGCTGCTGATGGCTTATTTAAAAATGTTATTTGGTCATTAATTTTAACTTTTTTCTCTGAAGTATGCACTTAGAAATTATTACATTCAACCATGATTGCGAATTCTTTCATATTATTACACGGATATAGTTTTTTTTAGATATAAATTAAAAACGCAGCTGCTTTTGCATCAAGTTCCGTGACGGTTGGATTGTTTTCCCTTATTTATAAATAAACCAAATTTACTAGAAATAATATTAATAAATAGAATAAACAGGTATGATATTCGTTGATTCTTCGTTTTCCGTAGGCTACTATTGAATTTATCGATTGATTTTCATCACCACACTTGCTTGAGAGTTTTCTCGTTAATATCTTAACATTAATTGGGCCCAAAAACTGTTATGTTACTTTAAAAAACAATAGTCTTGTAGAAAAGATAACTATATACCTAACTAGGTTATGAATTCATAATTGTGTATAAAGTTGATGTTTTCAATCACAATGAACAATCAATACCAAATTGTTCCAATTGTTCGATGTGATGTTTAATTCAATAGTGATGTTTTGATGATGATAGATAAAAATTATACGGATTACGCAATCCAAATTCAATGCACTGTGTGAGATAAATAGACGATTGTCCAGTGTGATCGATTCGAAATATATTTTGTTTTAGCTTTTTTAACCTTTTAGTCGGATTAATTGACCGCTTTGAGTCATTGATTTTAGAAACGACTCTTATCATATACCATATCTATCATCTTTGATCGCATGATTGTCTGATCAAAAATAATCAACATTCATAGCTACAGATGGGTTGGTGATTTGGCCAGTGGTACATCTTGTTATGAACCTATAGGCATATCTTTTCCTTAGTCCCTTGATCCATGACATACCACCTTTGACATAACGAAATCATGTAGTCATCTGTGTTCTGAATTCAAAAAATTACTTCAATAAGTACATCATGATTTTATCATCATGGTATTATTCGAATGATATTGCCCTACAAATTGTTTATGTTATAGAATTTATATGAAACAATTTTTATTATGTTCTTTGTGTCGCTTTTATGTGCACTCGCAGATTCTCTTCGAAACTAATTATGTCATGTAATAAAATAATATGAATCACGTGATATATCTGAGACTATCGCGTGTCACTTATCGGGAAAAATGATTTATATATCCTGTTGGAAAAGACTAATCTTATATTTTACTATGCGTTTTTCGAAATCACTGTAAAATGTTAAAACCTATTATATTCAGCATTCTTAAATGTTCTAGCGATACAATTGATGAGATACGATACGCCAGATTTTTATAGTGTTTTTTCAAAACATTCTATAACTTCCATAAAAGAATATGTTTGTATATATTTATATTCATTTATGCATGTTTAAATATACAAGTACATTCTCAAAATTATTTTTAATGGTTTGCTAGAAGCAAATATGGTGTGCTGAATCAAACTGCGGAAGCAGTGGCCAGTTTTGATTTAGAAAAGCAAGTCCTTTCAAACAAATACAGATCACATTAAATATTTTCGTATAATCTGGGATGAGTATTAGAAAGGGATAAGAATCTAGCCGCATTCATCCCGTAAAAATTTAATTAGCTGGCTGAAAATTTTCAAAATGTCAGATTTTTCGCGGGAGATATTTTTTCTTATGGGTAGCTCTATTATCAAATGTCATCCAAAAATATCATATATTTACATTTTTAATATAAATGTTAGGTTAAAAGTGAATAAAATATATTAAAATAATTCTTTGTTTTTGTGCTGACTATACTTTTATGAAGTTACACTTCCGCATTGAAAAACACTTCCACGTTGCCTGTTTGTTCTGGCGTAAACATCCGAGTAAAAATAAATCCGATGTCTCCAAATGATATTGACCATTTGAATATGTTTTTACACAAGAATCAGGTGTCAGCTCTTATTTATGAAAACCGTCATATGGATTCAGTATCTGAATCGTACACCTCAAAATATCATAGGTTTATTGATGTTATTGCCTTATCACATGTGTACACATATAAGTGCGAGCCGACATTCTGTAAGCGTCATGTTTATCTGGAACACAAGAATCTTCCATCAGATTATTATCCCTTTATAATACTCATCCCAGGTATAATCATAAATCATGCAAAGCAACCATTACGCCGCAAAAAAAATATTTAATTTATACCATGTAAGATAACATTAGCATAACAAATTGTCTGAAGATCATTCTCTAAGAGTAACCCCTCAAATAAATACCCATAAGATATTTTAACAAAATAAGTGTTTTTATTATAATTTGATAAAAAATATCCCTTTTGACTTTTCGACATAGCAAAGAAATACAAGTATATGTATAATATAAGATGGCCTATGATCACAATAGGTTTACTTTCTGCAAAGAAAAACGGCGTTTTAAACGAAATGATGTTAAGAAAAAGAACACTGATGTGATCGTAAAATATATATATTGAGAGGTGCAGTTGAATATTTCACTCACATGCAATACAGCATAAATGAACAATCTCATATTATTTAGATTCAATACAAATGACGATAGTAATCAGTTGACATCAGCATTTGAAAACTTACACTCTAACAAGGATGCCTGCGTATAAATATTCCAAATTCAAATTAACTTATTCTAATGACAATATCGGAAAACACATACAGTGAGAAGTATGTTAATAATGGTGCTTGGTGAATCAACCAAACTAATCATCTTATTACAGATCTATTTCGGCGATGTCATGAATAAATCAATATAAACTAGATGTCTTCCTTGCTCACAGAGCACAGGTAACTGTAATTTAAAGCAAATATAATTTTGTTTTTTTATTAACCAGACTAATCATCTTATTGGATATATATTTTGGCGATGTTATTAAGACATCACTAAACACTGATAGTCGTCCTTGCTCAAGAGCACATGTAACTGTCATTTTAAGTATAACTTTGTTTTCTTTTTGAATCATCACCAAATTGTTATGACACAGTCATAGATATGTTTAATTAGCGAGTCTTCATTCATCAAATCTACACATAGATCGGTTGACACCACATATCGCCCCCAGTGATACGTTTTATTAATTGTGTCACAAATCACGACACGGGCTTTGACTTAATGTCAAAATATGTTGGCGACAAAAAGTAAATAACTATATTGAAATATACCAATTATAATTATTAACCAATATACAATACCCATATTGTACGAGAAACCGTCTGATATGAATTTAACAGTGATGTTACGTCATCAAGATATCGAAAAACTGTACAAGATATTTGTTGCTTCGTCCTTATAGGTGGAGCGATCGCAACATATTGCTTGTTTTTGCAAACGACAATATTGCAGATTATTACAACAAAAAAACACGAGAACAAAAGAAGTGATTACTTAGTCATCCATAACATTGTCATCCTGCTTATTTTGCCTAACAGTTGGATCATTAAGTTCTGCAAGACGTCCCTTAAAGCTGTCTGTTTTCTAAATAAACCGCTGGTAATTCGTTGTCAATACGTTCACTGTTTAGCTCATCCAGGTCAATTTCTAAAATGCACCAAATGCGTCATTGCAACATATGCCTCCTAAGGTAAATGTAGTTTATTACATGTTTATCATGTTACACTTTTAAAAGGTAAAAAATATTTCTATCATTATTTTTTTGACGAAAAGTCAAATTAATTATAATTTAAAACCAGATGTTAGTTAGATGTTTCTTAAACACAACGATTATTATGCAAAAATATAAAAATAAATGTACCTTCAGACAAACCTTCTAATTATGTTTCAGCGTCAACAAAAGTTTTGCGATCACATGCCTTGAATTGAGTCATAGCAATAATTAGTCGTTTTAATCGCCGGTCAGTTGTGCTATCGTCTTTGGTATATTCAATGATTGTTGGAAACGGCTGATTATTTGCATCACTGTGAACCATGGTTTTTTTCCAATACATATCTTCTTACCGGTCTGCCTTGCTTCAATTTGATAAAATCAAAATGCATAAATGCAAATATACCAAAAAATTGATTAATCTATTATGATGACAAATATTTATAAATTCAATTTAATTTAATATCATTAAACATGCTAAATGTATGTATGCTATTCGTATATTTGTATTACCACATTAAACTGGAATTTTACCTGAAAGGGGCAACAAATCTCTGTATTCATCGCAAATATATCAACTGAAGAATCATACTTAACTGATTCTTTATCATCTAGTAGCTCTGGTGCCATGTAGAATCTTGTTTCACAAACTGTTGACATTTGATCCGTTTCATGATAAACTCCAAAATCAGCCAGTCTGACAATGGCTTGTCAACTTTCTCGCTTCAGTAGTATGTTCTCTAGTTTTATGTCACGGTGAATGATAGGAGGATTATGTCCATGCATTAATGAAATTGCACTAGATGATGCATTATGTTGACCTTTTTTGTCTTTGTTAATTATTTGTTATGCCTCAAATATTTGTGTAAGTTACCTAATTCGCCGTATTATAGAAAAAGCCAATATTCATCATTCACCAATGTGTCTCCATACAGCTTTATAACGTTTTTGTATTCCTGTAAGATCTGCATGAATCGCATTTCTTTTGTTGCTGATTTGATCATATCATCGCTATAAATGATTATTTGTTTTGCAGCAACTATTTCTCCTGTTGTTGAATCTTGACCTGTGTATACCAATCCAAATGAGCCTTGCGCTAATTTAGGAGACCATGTGGTTGTGTATTTATCAATCGATCCTCGACACATATCTTGATTCATATTAAACATAAGTTTAAAGAGTGAATAGACAATTAATTCTATCTTTTACCGAACAAACGCAAATCTTGTCATAGTTGTTTCATGTTAATCACTAGCATTGTCTGAATTATCATTTATGAATATGTGACAACTTCTCTAATAACTATAAATGATGTTCAGATATACGTTTATATTTGATTTAGCTTGACAATGTTTAATCAATGTTTATAATTTTCAATAAGGGCAGAATGTTTTATAAATCCAAACTATTCACTTAATTTTATGTGAATTCATAACCGTATTTTAAATGTCACCTGATAAAATACATATAGTAATTCTTGAATGTAACCGTAAAATTATTATGTTGTTTGCGATTATCTGAGGGTACTTCCTCCACCCATTTGCATAGTTTTATAACACTTTATGTTATTCTCTAAAGTACAGAGTTTATGAGGCACTTCGAACTCTCTTCTTCAGCATGTATATTATGAATTTTTTTATATATATAATCGATTGGTATTGGCTGAACTCTTTTACAAGCTACTTCATTTTAATTTGTACCTGGGTTCACCTTGTTTAGTAAGTTTTTAAACTACCTATATTGTTCTATGATATATGAAATTATAAGACCTCATGTTTTCATCATAAAAAAATAATACAAAATGTCTTCATTTTCTTGGAAACTTTGTTAAAGGCGCCATCAGTTAGTATCCAATTAAGTTAAATCCACTAAGACCTGTAAGGTCAAATAGTGACTATGTTGTTTGATTTTTTTACAAGATCTCATGATATTTTGTTCTTCGTATTTTTTCGGTCTTTTCGAAAAAGTTGCAGCTGCCGCTGAATAATTAAAAAAAAAGTTTCTCTCTTATCATTGACAATTTTGATGAACGAACCATGTTTAGCTCGAAAAACAGGTACACTATTCGAATGATTTGTAACCTTTAATTAAATTTTCGCCTATTTTATAGGCAGTGCAGAGCCAGCACTAAACCAGAAAATGAGTTTTTCGATTATTTAAAAGAGCATGTCACAACACTGTTACTTTCACAACAATGCCTGCTGAGCGATACCATTTCATCATTTCCGTTTGCCAAGCTTTTCATGTATACCAACTTTTTAGTGATTACCATGTGATTTCCTGGGTTTTGATTTGTCCAAAGGCACATAAAGATCAATTTTGGATATTACTAGATATTTTACCATATGGTATCTGGCTGTGAGAAAAAAAAACAAAAAGTGATTTTGTTGTTGAGAAGAATATTGTGATAAGAACGGGTAACTAGAATTGTGGTCCTTTCTCACAACCTCTTTCTAACAACGTCGTATATACCTTAAATACTGCGTCATTACAGCTTCATCTGTGGATCGTCAGTTCCCTCCCAAGCCTCAATTCGCATTTAGACGATATGGGACTATGCACTCTTCCTGGGTCGTCGACGCGGTTGATCACTCCGCGCCTCGACAGATTGGCTTGCTTGCTCTATTTCGTTCCGCCACTCCTGACCTCTTCCCTCAGTTCAGTATGGATGTTTCCCATGATGCTTCTACCCGGCCAGTTTTCAGGGTTCCACCACCCGACTTCTTACTTAGACAAGCCACACGACCAGAAGCTGTTGCCAGGCACCGCCTCCACTATTGTTAATATGGCCTCCATTAGTTCATGTCTATTTCTGGGAACGCATTCAAACTTCCTGCGTATTATCTGTTTCATGACTTCGAGTCGTTCGGTTTCCCATTCGGTTTCAGTGTTTACAAGAGGAGATAAAGGCAGAACCACTGAGAGTAGATTACATCGTGTGCAAAATAACAAAAACAATGCGTCTTTCACAGGAGGAAATAATTGTGTTGAAATCATGAGAGATACGGATAAAGCTT
Source organism: Hydroides elegans (assembly GCA_001703475.1). Taxonomy (NCBI): domain Eukaryota; kingdom Metazoa; phylum Annelida; class Polychaeta; order Sabellida; family Serpulidae; genus Hydroides; species Hydroides elegans. The sequence continues at coordinate 61,052 of LQRL01143111.1, forward strand.
GAAATTGATTATCTAACCAGACGTTTATAGCTTGCACAAGAGGAACATAAGACGGCGCAATCACAAACAAGGACATAAATAGCAAGTGTGAAGCTTTAACAAAATGCTTAGTGCGTTCACAGAAGGAAAGGAAATGCAGGGGTTAAAATCACGGAATAAAGATCTGAGGGTAAAAGTCCAAGTTGTACAAGAAGAGAATGATATAACAAAACAGTATATCAGTACAAATAAGTTTACAAATTCACAGGCGGAGAGGAATGAGTTGAAATTACAAGCAGGGTAAATAAAACGCGAGCTTGAAGAAGAGCAGAAGAAGTGGTTGATTTGCAAAGAAGATATGGAACGTAAAATTGACGATCTAATAAAGATATTGTAGCGTGCACAGGATCAATATAGGGAGAAAGTCAGAGAATGTAAGACGCTAGAGACCACGAAAAACATATAAAGGTTAATATTTATTTAATTCCTATTATTATATTCTATCATATGGTCAGTTGCATTTCCAATTTTAGTAAATAATCCTATTATTAACCACAATTTAAGGTATATTCTACATTTGAATCGGTTCAAGCCAAATGATATGATTTGTTTAATTCATATATTTATTCAGGTTTTGGCAACAAATTAATAGTTTTACGAGCATAATACAATTATTGAACGATATAAATACATAAATGTTGTAAAATAGGCGGAATGTGGTTCCATAATTCCGTATTTTCCTCGATGTAAATAACATTAAAGTCGATGTTTGCATTGTAGATAGGAATGGTTTATTTGTTCGTAATGTCTCAAGGCTACCTTAAAACCTCAAAAAATCAAATAAACCGATCAAACTGAGTTAACCCCAACATGTATGTATTGATGAAATCATTTCTAGACACCCCATTATAAAACTCAAAAACATACCTACTTAGCTTTCAATTATAAATAATTAAAGCAGGTATTCAATGTTTATAGTTATCCATTATAGATACGATATTTTTAAAGATTATTTTTATATGTCTTTACAAACGAACTTCGTATGGATCATCGTCATCTTAAATAAACCTGTCTTACTATTATTCACAGATGTAGTCATTTTTAATTGTTCCACGAGTATAACGTTCCGGCTGAACAGTTATGTAGACCAGTGCAATTTTATGTATGAACCTCCAAATCCATTATAGCATATATAACAAGTGTTCATGTAATTGTTTAAAACCGTATCAATCATGAATTTTATGAAACACATAAAATTATATGTCAAAACAAATTATGAGAAATAAATTGAACAAATGTTATGATGATTGGTCAATAAATCTGTCTTAAGCTGCAAACATGTCGGAGTGTTCGGCCTAAACTTTTTTTTTGAAAAAAGAACTTTGTTATATGTGATTGATCCTTTCATATACATATTAATGAGGTTTCGATTATATACAAACAAAATCATCAAACAATGACATCACGTCTGATTTAAAGAATCATTGCGTTATTTGGGTTACCTAATTCCCTGAAGAAAAATTTCTTTCGGACTTAATCCCAATTATTTGTACATCTAGGACAGAATACCTGAAACATGTTTGACGGGGAAAATGGTTGGCACAGCATGCCACTTTAGGAGACTTAATGACCGGAAACGCTTTAGTCTGACACTCATTGAACGGGTACCGGCGCAACAGATGACTCAATGTACTGTGATCATATTAAGATTCAATCCGCATCAATTTATGTTGGCGTTCAACAACGAAGGCCATGTAGGGTATTTCAGCTTAAACCATGCAATATATAGTTAACTTTGCTTCAAATATAAAAAGAATGGGTAACGATTGTGTGCATATAATAAAAATAATATAATCATCATCGTCCTTGTCGGAATGAATATTGCTCAGAAGCCAGATGGACAAATTGAGAATTGACATGAATCATCGCTCATTAATAACACGCCTTACTTTAAATGTTCGACAAGATAACACTAATATAACACTAATAACCATAACCAATATTGACATGACAATAATAACCATAAACATAAAATGTTAAATATATTACAAAATAATCAAATAAATATAAAATATAGTTTAAAATATAAGAACTTAACGATAATACTAATCACACTTATTACATTAATCACACATACACCATGATGTTTCACTTTTTCACTTTTATGTTTATTGCTAAATGATATTGCACCTGACTTTTGTATGTACAAATCATGAATCTTATACGTGGATGTAATATGAGAATTCATTTTTTTATTGTCAGCCACTTTAGAATATCTTTGCTATCTGATGTCTGGTCCTAATTGTACTTTTTTGCACCTTCAAACTAGTAAAAAATGTATGTGCCAAAGCAATCAGATTATGGTATTTACCAATTATTACGCTTTTTTGCAGTCCCTTCGGATTGGTCATTACTTTTGAGTTTCTGGGCACATATTCCCCGAATCAAACTAAGACTCAACCGGTTGATGTCACTCATGAACGCATCACATGCTATTGTTTTGAACTATATTGGTATCGCATTTTTGGTTTGATATATATGCATCAAACTCCTGGACAGACGCTGGGGACGAACCGTCTGTATTCGCTGCCGTTCTGACACGTCTCGTTGGTGAAGCACTGCGACATGTCTTAGATTATTTAATAGCAAAAAAACTCAGTCAGTCTTTAAAGCATTTTATACACTATTTAACCTTTTATACTCGTTAGCCATAAACATATTTTACAAACTAGTTCCTAAATGCTTGATTTTGAAATCGCCGATGACATATAGACTCATTATAGAAAAGGAGTAGCTCATTTTATTATTATGAGATTTTCCAAAAGGCTTTTACTAACAAAGGCGGACGAAAAAAACTTTGCCCGAAACATCAACAAATTTGGTAAAAATTATTGGTGGTTCCCTATCATAAGTAACCCTTTGAAATTCAATGATAAGCGTATAAGTAAACAGCAAATACCTGACCTTTATCAATATATATTTTAAATGTTTAAAATATGTTTTAAAAAACATAATAATCAAGTCAATCGATGTGACTAAATATGTAAGTGTTATCCTTAATTTGTTTTCTAGCGTTGGCAAGAGCATATATACGGAGTCAATGTGACTGAATGTGTAAGTGATATCCTTAATTTGTTTTCTAGCGTTAGCAAGAGCAAATATACGGAGTGGGGTAAACCGGGTTCACTACAGTCGCTGTACATTGTATATTGATGCCAATTTAGAAATTAATTAATAAAATAATTTTATATAATTTTACAAATTGGCCTTGGGCCCAAATAAATTGTTTTAGGCATGCACTGATCACTATAAGAAGTACTAAATGGGATTTAATACAAAGGTATTATTATCATTATTATTTTTTTGCACGAATAACGCAAACGCTAAGGAGACTTACAGAACACAGTGCGATTTAGTCAATTTTCTTAGAGATGAGGCTAAAAATGAATTTCAGTATTAACGCGTTCTTGAATGCGGCCGCACCTAACGGCGTTTTTCAACGTTGTGGAGGCATTTCGGACTGAAACTAGAAGCCATCTTCCCTCTCCTACGTACCAGGGGATGCCTAGCATAAGTTTTTTAGTGATTTTGTTCTTAGACAAACTCATCAATATACGCAATGACATAGGAAATGAGGATATAATGCAGTCTTTTGATGAGATCAGGGACAATATCTGTCCAGATCTACTGGATTACCATGGAGCCCCATGAATTTTCTCCTGCTACCGAAGATGAAACCAAACGGATGATTCTTGGTTCGCCTGCCTCCGGATGTGAATTGGACGAGGTGCCGACATGGCTTCTCAAACAATGTATTCCTTTTTTCCTACAAAGCGTTACCAATATAGTCATTCTATCTTTACAGAACGCATCTATTCCATCATTTCTCAAGCTTGTAATTGTCAAACCTTTGTTAAGAAAGGCCTCTCTAGACCCGGTCATTGTAAAAATTACCGCCCTTTTTCAAACCTTAGTTTCGTTTCTAGATTGATTAATTGCCTAGTTGCCAACTGAATCAATGCATATCTCAGCATTTACTCACTCCTGAACAAATACCAATCTGCGTATGATATGTATCATATTATATTTCAAGGTAAATAACAAAACACTTAAAGTGTAGAATTACCAATAATTGCACAACATCATAAACAGCCAGTAATTACCAGATGAACTAATTGCTTTAATTGCCTTTAGGTCATTCGATAATCTTAGCTTAATCATCTCATAAAAATGATTTTGGTAATTGAGGAAACAGATACATGCTATTAACTTGTTAAAACGATAAAACGTGAGTTTAAATTTTAAATACAAAATGGTGCTCCCGCGTTAATTTCAAAAGACCACAATGTGAGATCTTGAAAAAAGACTCGGCCAATGAAGGCTTAATGGCTGAAGAACAGGGCTGGAGGTGTATAAGTATGTATATGTTTATACATTTTTAATTAGCTAAGATATATGTCTTAAATATTAGGTAACAACTATCTCATGTACCACCATATATAAACTTGTGCTTAATCATTTTAATTTGCTCCAGCCAAAATCTCCTATTTAATCCAAACTTACCTCATGTATCACCTAATGTAATCTTGTGCTTGACATTTTTCATTCGCTATCTCCTATTCAATCCAAAATTAAGGTTTGAATCAACAAGAGGATTGTCTATTGGTATGCTCTAAAATGCTTAGTTTAGCTCTTAAATTATCCTGGTCAACCTCAAAGGACAATATGAGCCAGTAAGTAGTCTTTGTGCCCACATCATTAGGTTGTACTTTAGCGGCCGCATGTAAACAATTTAGATACACTCGAAATATGGGAACGACACTTCCTTAGAACCAGCTCCAAAAATGCCTGAATGACGACCATTTTAGCAATGCGTCATCCCTGTTATCACTCTTTTCTACGAATAAATATGTATATATTATTCGCTTTACTTTTCAGGTGAGTTCAATGAATGTGAGTCGCTACCCTGTATCAATGGAAATTGCATTGATAGGAGAAATGGTTACACGTGCGACTGTTTTCCGGGATATGACGGTGTCAACTGTGAAGGTGGATAAGACGTGTGGTAAATAAAAATACTAATAATAATAGGTTTCTGAATAGCAATTGTTCATGTCTAGTACTTACTCAGACCGCTTTACAATACACACTATTACAATGTTATACTAATTCTAATGACCGATCATTATCGAGGACCGCCTCGTTTTATGACAGATACATATAGTGGTGCTTTTTTTAATGAATTCCCAAACTAAATATAGCTGGCACATACAATATTGATCACTTATCTAGCTATGTGGTATATTGTAAATGTATAAAATAACAAGACCGGTGTGAACTATAGAAGGTAGCTAAAACATCTATATCTGCGCGAGCCGAGCTCAGTGCCACCGATTCAATACATACTTATTGTATTACGCACATAGTATTGCATATCATACGCCGTTGTATGAAACCGTAAAATGCTATATATCAATATTTTATTTTCAAACAGAATGTCACTGCTTTAGGGAGCAAATATACTTTATCGTGTTCTATACCTTGTGACAGAGATGGCCGCGTAATTGCGGATGATGCATTTAGCTTATTCTTAGAAAATACATGATGTTATCTTTGTACTTATTATAAGGTTATTATTTTATCTTAGTACACAGTGGGAGGATTTTGTTTCAGATCAAATCAATGAGTGTGAGTCTTCCCCCTGCCTCAATGGGCAATGCGTTGACAATGTCGATGGCTACATTTGTAATTGTGACGCGGGCTATCAAGGAACAAACTGCGATGGTTAGTTGATAACAATCTACATATTGGCTAAAAGGGCATATATTATCAAGTTAGCAAGCATATTCGCCTCAATTTCATAGTTTGTGTTTCAATACTAATAATAGGTTTTGTCGTTTTGATAAATAGTTCACATAGTAATGTACCATTTTTATTTTTTTCCTATATGCTATTTGCATGAATCACATCATATCATATAATTGCATTATATTTTCACATTAGCATTCAAATTTATATTTTTAATTATCTAATGAATCCACTAGCATTAAATTAGTGTATTTATTTATAAAATCTTATTCGTTTTGATGTATGTTGTCATTATGGTGTTGCCTTTCATAGAATCTATATGGCAAATACATATAATATTAAAGTCTCGATATCATCATTTACATTTATAATCGGATTAATTATAACTCAAATAAATAGTGTGAATAAACATGTTTTGATTATAGTCATGTTATTAGCAACTGCTATGATGAAAAATTAGCTGTTCGCAAAGCAAAAATTAAGTTTTGATTAATTTGAACACTGGCTTCATTTCGTAACCTATGTTTCAGAGCCGGTTTTCTGTAATGTAACATTGCTGAGCTCAGGCAGAGGCGATCCAGATTATGATAACACCGCAATTGGAATCGAATACAAACAATCGCGACTTAAAATGAGAGATGTCGGCCACGTGCGAGGAATCTTTATCGTTGAGGTTGACCTGTTTGCATGCACCGTTTTGGTATGTTATTATCTGCTGAGAAATGTGGTAAACGTCTTCAAATAAACTGTATTGCATAAACTGTTTTGATAATGATACATATCGTGCATTAGACTGATCGTGTTGTGTTTATAAAAAGACAAAACATTTGAAACGTTTTATGCTCCAAATGTTCAGTATGTATATGTTAATTTAAATAAGTGTTAAGGTTATTAAAAGGACATAATTTGATGCTTGAATATATGAGTCTGAATATATATGAGTACTTAATATTTCATAGTATGGTTCAACCTGTTTGAACGTTTTACTTGAATGCATTTTTTTTATTGTGTCAACTGTCAAGTTGATATGCACAATTCAGGAAAAACAGCCGACATCATTTGAAAACATGTGATCATTTAATCGGCACGGGTGAACGCACAGCGTTCACCGTGCCTTTATAAAATTCACATGTTTTCGGGTACCAACCCTATTACTGCTAACATTTACTTCCGGTTGAGCGTGGGCAATTACCACATGGTGATTATGTAGTTTTTTGCATTTAATTTCACGTAAATGTTTCTATCAAATATATGCAAGATGTGGAGATATTAACAGCATCATTTTATTATTTTTACACAATTGCGTTGTTTTAGCCAATTTGTAAAGACATAAAATAATCTTAAAATAGTTAATTCAATGAAATGTGCGATAAAATATAAGCTCCACTTCGAAATCTTAATAACTATCATTTGGGTATCTAACCTATTTCAGAACATTGGTTATAGCAATCAAACAACCAACAACGAAACTAAAACATTACACTAAAACTTAAATACACTTAAAGTGATAAAATCGTATTTTAAGGAAATCGATTAGAATTTGCATGGTAACAACAATCGACGTTATTTTGCATTGCGCAAAATAATTGTTACGTCATACATGAAGCAAGTGGCAATTAACGTCTTAAATAGCAGGTGGAAACCAAAGTGCTTAGACAATCCAGTAAAATCAAGATATACATAGAGATGAAGAATTAAATGTTAAAATAAACGATATGTAATAGTATTAACCGAATTTGGTAACAGTGTTATACATAAACGAAAACTACTTCTTTTTCTATTAGGTTTTAGCATAATTTTGAGTTATTTTTGAGTTAATTTATTTTATTTTATATTTTTAAGCAGCAAATCGCAAATATATTGCTCATCTTTTTTCGATTTCGAATACACAAGACCAGCTGCAATACGATATCAACCATATACATTTGTCTATGTCTAATAATAAAGACACTTCTTAAGATATATTTAATGAATGATAGATGATAAAAAAGAGTATGAAATAGAAAATACATATAATTGTGGTTGCAATAAAAAATATACATTTTTTTCATGATTTCAGCTATATGTAGGTCTATAATTTTTTTGTTGAAACGTACATATTTTGCTGACATTTAAAAATGGTAAAGATGTGGGATAAACTATTTAGATTAGTTTGTATAAATCCCGGGCCTTTTTGCGTTAGTACATTTCTAGTAAGGTACTAAATTAAGTTAATTAGAAAACATAACTTTCATAAATATATTTCATACACACTTTATTATACACTTCGATGCCAATTGTATTCATTTGATTTTAGAATGCGATCATTTTCGACACATACAATAGACAGAGTGAAGACACCAATATGTTTGTTGATCACATGGCAAACATTCCACCCGAAACAACAGTTTTTCTTATGACAGGTTTGTTATGCAGTTTTTAATTGAAGAATATGGAGATATAGCAATCATATGTGGTCTAGATAGCAACATGTTTCACAACATTCACTATTGAAAATGTTGCGACCCCAAGGCTCTTTGTCGACATTGACTGTAGAAAAAAACAAATGTCAACAAATGCGGGTTTCACAGATTGACTCCAACATATAAACCCTTCCAAACTAGAAAAGGAGCCCTTTAGTTTTAAAAATACATAGTTGATTACTCTAATAACCTTTTTTATTGTGGATAGTATTAACATATACAAATGATGGACAAATGACATGTCTACAAAACGGGGTCTGGTTGTTTAAACACTTTATTGGCTTACTAGCCGATGTAATGTTGAATTGGTAACACTTGGTTCGTGTAAGACATCATTGTATTTCCCGCGTCCTCCAAGGATAACAACGGTCATGTAACATGACACAATGTGATATAAATATAGATAAAGAATTCATATTAGCGGCCCCTGTAACATCATGGGTTAGCAAGGGTTTTGATAATAAATCACCAATATAGATATATGCCTACTACTATAATTAATAATATTATGCTTATTAGTCTCAATAACTTTTATAATGAGAGCTTATTGGTGATATATATAAACATTTATTATTCATAGGATATCAATTATTGATCATTTTACGTGCGTACCCAATTGTTATTAGCTATTTATCCTTAAATATCAATATTTAACTACAGGCGATGAATACACTCATAACCTCAATGATTCTGCAAAAGAAATGTTGTCAAACATGGGATCACCAACTACATTAGGGTATAGATCTTCACTGGCCACAGGTGCAGCAAAAAAAGGACGATGGGGTATTTTGCACGATCGCTTCTTCGTATAATGGACGAAATGAGGGACCTACAATGATTGACATAACAGTGAATATGTTTCTTGAAAGTGGGTGTCTGCCGTAAATAAGATGAGTAAAGCTATATAATTAATATATGAACGACCCATTTATGTTTAAGTTTAACACACAAAAACATCATAATCAATTGCCCTCAACATATTTATATACGCAAGTGGCAAAACCAAATCGAAGAGTTAAATCGAATCGTTTGCTGGAATAAGTTATAGCTTTTATCAAATATCAAAATTAAAATAGTAGTAAATTGCTAAAAAAATAAAGACAATGACAACGTGTGCTTTAAATAATAAATGTACAGCTCGGCAATATAACAAGCTACGAAAGTATATCTAAATTATATAAACTTATATATTAATTCGTCAATGTATGCGTCAATTGAAATAACAAAACAAAGTCAAAACATATGTTACAAAAAATGTAATTGCAAATTATTTAGATTGAGAAACATTGTAGCACTTTCATTAAAAACTTAAGATTTTAGTTTTGTTAATGAAACTATTTAAAATGTTGACTGATAAACATAGGTCATGTAGATTAAGCTTTTATATTTGTTAATATATTCAGACCTTTGAACTAATTCATAGTTTCTTTCACAACTGTCTGGTTAAATAACATCAATTGACACAAACAAACAGACACACTAAAAACTTTGCACTAAAACAAATGCGTTTAATATCAAAAGTAGATATATGGGTGATTTCATACAAACTTTATTCATATTCATAGAGGAGCCCTATACTGATAAATCTAATAATTTAACCATAATCCTAGCAAACGAAAAAAAGATTAAACAGGCTTATTCAGATGGATATTCAAATGGATATACCTTTTTCGTCATATATTAATATTTGACATCTCAAATTGTGTCCTGCAGACGGGATTTGTGTAAAGAATGAAAGGGATGGTTTTTGGTTAACAACCCGAAAATGAGTGTAAATAGTATGTTGAATCGACAAACAATCAGCAACTGAGAAGCTTAATTTAAATTATAACCCTAACAAACATATTAAATAAAATAAGAAAAATCAGTAAGATTCAATTAACTTGTTGGTATATATATTTATGCATTTGGTATATACATATTATGTATATGAACTAGTTTTTTTAACATATAGCTTATATGTATATTTTGCGCAGGATATAGAACTTGAACCTTTACATAACTGATATAATTCAGAACAAGACTTTTTAAAACACTCACATTTAATAATACTTTAATACGATTTGCCTCTGATTAGGCATTGGAAATTACCCATAGTAAAACTTTTATCTTTTTTTTCTTTTAACGTGACAAAGCAATATCGAAGAAAAAAAATAAACAGAGATAACAACAAATATATTTATATTACTTATTTAATTGCATTGTTTGTTAATACAATACTTCTTTTCTGTTTATTTAATAGTGCCTCTTTTATAAGCCTGAACTAGTTATATAATCTTTACGCGTTGTTTTTGTTTTTAACTTGTAAAATAAAATATCTAAGCTAATTCATACAGGGTCCGGGCAATCGAATGTGAAGTTATATTTGAATTTATTGATTTATGATGTTTTTGATGTATTTTTATCCATATTCAAATAAACTCATTGTCTAGAAGAGAAAATAGAACTTGGTAATTCTTGTAAATTGTTTTTTTTTATATGTGGTTTATGCGAGACAATGGCATGATATTTACGTAGCAGACGTCAAGATGTGAGATCGGTTTAATGAAGTCATTTATCAGGTGAGTTACTGAACAGATTATGTTTTATATAAAAAGTGAGTAAAGTCTAATTAAGTTTTCATGCATACGTTATCTCGAAAGAGTAATGGCCGAATTTGTAAAAAAAATATAAGTAAATTCGCTGTTTATCTTTGAGATATACAACCTAAATAAGATTAGATTAGATAAATGCTTTAATTAAACAATATCTTTGATATTAGCTACTTATTCGTGTTCGAAGCAGAAACGTTGTTTAAAAATAAAGATGTGTTGTCGATATAGGCTCTTTTCTTACATTTTCATATACTTACTTATATAGTGTATATTTGTTGGTTGTTTGATGAAACATTATACCATATGTCCATTGGTTTTCCAGCAAAAGATATTTGGAGGTCCATCATATTGGAGGATTTGTGATCTAATTTATGTTTATGTTTTGTATGTTCATCATTAATCATTA
>LQRL01143123.1:5199-21766 GCA_001703475.1 Hydroides elegans
TTGTTGTTAAATCGCCACTGCGATGTTTTAAGCCCGTAACGAGAGACAATGTTTCGAAAATGGTAAGGAAATCAGCAGCGAAAACATGCGTTTTGGACCCAATTCCAACCAAAATTCTGAAGGAATGTGAAGCTGAATTGGTGCCAATTTTGACAAACATCGTCAATATGTCCCTTGAAAGTGCAACAATGCCAAAGGACCTTAAGCACGCGATCGTCGCCCCGCGCTTAAAGAAGGCCAGCCTTCCACCCGAACCCAAGTCGTTTCGTCCTGTTTCCAATTTACCGTACGTTTCCAAGCTTATTGAAGAAGCAGTTCTTACTCAATTGGATACACATTACGCCAAAAACGACCTAAATGAACCATATCAATCTGGATATAAAGCCAAACATAGTACAGAAACTGCTTTGATATACATCACCAACAGCCTCCTCCAGAGCATGGATCGCAATGAAGCCGTCGCTATTGCATTCCTTGACCTATCCGCAGCTTTCGATGTTGTCGACCATCGTACCCTCCTGCAGCGATTAAACGCCTCGCAAGGGATAGAAGACGCTGCCCTGAAATGGATCAAATCCTACCTTTCAGAGCGAACGCAGCAGGTGTGCATAGGAGACTGTTACAGTGCTAAAAAAGGTATTAACATGTGGCCTACCCCAGGGTAGTAAATATGGTCCGCAAGCATACAAGCAATACACGGAGCCCCTTGGAATATTGGCGCGTCTTCTCATGATTTTATTTCACTTTTACGCCGATGATAGTCAGTTCTGGAAGTCTTTCAACCCTGCTTGTCCCCATGATGTACAAAAGGCTATAAAGCATCTGGAATTCAGCTTAGGCTGCATACTCAAATGGATGCATCAGCACAAGCTTAAAGTCAACGAGGCAAAGACAGAATTCCTCGTTGTTGGCTCAAAATCCAATCGCATCAAAGCAGGTGTTACCCATTTACGTGTTGGGCAAAGTACTGTGGATACATCAAACTCTGTACGAAATCTAGGAACGCGGATCGACGAGTCCCTTTCGCTCGAACAGCAGATCAATGATGTCGTGAAATCGTGCCGGTTTCACTTGCATGCCTTATGGCAAATACGACCATATCTGACTCAATACAGCGCTAAACTGCTTGCCCATGCAGCCATAATTTCTAGGCTTGATTACTGCAATGCATTGTACGTAAACATGCCCCTGAAACAAACAAACAAGCTACAAAAGGTCATGAATGAAGCCGCCAGATTGGTAACTTATACCCCACGCAGTGAACATATTACACCGGTTTTAAAAAGTCTACATTGGCTTCCGATTAGACAACGGATAGAGTTCAAAGTTTTGACAATAGTATACAACTCTCTTCATGATAATAGTCCGGACTATATAAGCTCCATGTTAACCAGGTATGAACCCACGCGAAAACTCCGATCTTCAGACCAAAGCCGTCTCATAGAACCACGATTTAGACTCAAATCGGCTGGATATCGTAGCTTTAGTGTAGCTGCCCCACGACTCTGGAATAAGCTTCCAATAGAAATCAGAAATTCGAAGACGTTAATTGGTTTTAAAAAGGTTTTAAAGACCCACTTGTTTTCTCAAGCATATCTGTGATCAATATATAATTTTAGTCAATATTAAGTTTAACATATCATTTATGCATTTTATATTTAAATTATCAGTATTATTTATCTGTTTTATGTTATTATCTATTTTTCAGTCATAACATTTACTCTAGCAATGTATATTGTAGCCCTTTTATATTTCAAAAAAGGCGCAATACAAGTAAACCATAATAAATAAATAAATAAAAGATTGCCGAAATTATAGAAAAGTGCTATGCAAAAATAAATATGTCAAATAAGAAAAAAAGATCAATCAAATTGAAATATGTTCTTGAAATACTGCATGACCCTACATAAAGCATTCTTTTCTCATTGGTTTTAGATTGCGAATATGCCCAAGAATTACTGGACCATGCGATATCACTCTACTCACTTGCGGAAAGCAGTACCAGACGATACTCAGAAACGATATCTGATGCTAACAATTTTTACTCGTAAGTTTGAACTTATTTGCAAAGAGAAACATTTAAGTGCAGTTTAGAAATTTTCTATAATAACTCAATGACATTATTCTGCTTGTAAAAGCAGTCAAACAATCGTATGCACCAATAATAAAGCAGAGAGTGATACATATATTACTTTCCTATATATTCTATAGGTCATCTGATTCTGGTGATGAACTGAGATGGGGTGCACTGTGGTTGTACATGGCAACACGAGACCCGGAGTATCTATCGAAAGCAACGAACGGATACGACGGCAGCCGACAGTGGGCGTTTGACTGGGACGACAAGGATGCTGGTGTTCAGGTCTGTCTCGATAATGTTGGCACAAATGACTCAATGTGGCTGCGTACAAGTTTTTTTTTAATGACCGGTCCTATACAAAGAACAAAATAATTCACAAAATGACAAAAAAGTAGCAAAATGCCACCGTTATCATGTCGAGGACGTCTACACATTCGGAGACTTATACGAAAACTGGGTCTCCGTTTTTGGAAACGGTTGCCTGGTTTTGTATGTTTAGTGACATAAATGTTATAAGGGAGAAGAATAAAACAACCTCAAATAGATTTTTCGATTTTTCAAAATTTATCAGATAACATATGCTTTTCAGCAAAAAGTACGACAATATCACATTGTAACAAGTTATACTGACTACTATCTGACGTCTTTAATATGGATGAATCAGAGCAAATTTACGTTTTTGAACTGAATAGTTTTGATACAAATTGATATAATCTGAATGTCAGAAAATGTATATGTCTGTGATAACCTGAAGTTGACAGTTGGTATGTGATATTTATTCTACATTGTAGCTGCTGCTGTATATTGCAACTTCCGATGAACGATATAGCAACGATATTTCTACTTATCTCGATGGATGGGTTTCTGGCAGCAACGTTGACTATACGCCGGCGGGCTTGGCTTGGAGGAGTCAATGGGGTTCATTGCGTTACGCAGGTGATATACGGATAAATAATTAGTTTGCTATTTAGCAAATAAAATAAATAAAGAGAGAATATAACTTTGAGGGATATTATGCAGTTTTCATCTACCAACGAACCTAGTATGAAAATTCCGTTAATATGAAAAATAGAACCCATTCACGTACAAAAAGATCACATTTGATAATAGTTATTCTTATTTCATATAAATACTGCCTAGACATGATAAGTTTTGTATTATGTTGGAAATAAATTTCAATAATATGTGTATGATTTCACAGCAAACACGGCCTTGTTGGCTTCAATCGCCTCGAAATATGGAATCGATGCAACGACAAATCAAGTCTGGGCAGAACGTCAAATCAACTACATGTTGGGTGACAATGGAAGAAGCTATGTGGTCGGCTTTGGAAACAACCCGCCAGAGAGGCCACACCATGCTTCCTCGTGAGTTTGCAATGAACGAAATGCAGAAGGGCACCCACGACATATATTTCAAAAAGTTATAAAATCAACTTAAAACGACATTTCAATTACAAAGAGCAACAATATGATGGTTTTTGAACATTTTAATTTTGCAACAAGGTGTTCCTTTTTTCCAAGTCAGCTGGGTTGTTTCTAGCGTTTCTATTAGTACATAAAAAATCATTAAAAACATCAAAATGATACATTTGAATTCAAGACTATGGTTGTAGATTACCGTGTAATTTGATAGATTTAAGATAACATTAGAATTCAATAAATGTACTTATGCCTAGCTTTTGTCTGAAGGTCCTGTCCAGTGAATCCAAACGAGGATTGCGGTTGGGATGACTTCCACACGGGTCTACCCAACCCACACACCTTATTTGGAGCTTTGGTAGGCGGCCCAGGATCCGATGATGGTTACTTTGATGCCAGAAGCAACTACATCAATAACGAAGTGACCTGTGATTACAATGCGGGCTTCCAAGGTGTCATCGCAGGTAAATGACATGTTGACCTATATAATTAAACTATAAAGGCCACGTAGCATTTGGATTAACTGGAACGTAATTGAACAACGTTTGAACGAGCTATTAATGTAAAAAAACACAAATTTGGTTATACGTGAAATATAACTTCATGCCATTTTGTTGTAGCGTTAGTTCAAAAGTACCATCCCGGTGGTTCCACATACGACCCATACGAAGAAGGACATTCGTGTGCGCCTCCGACGCCCGGACCTACTTCTCCCCCAGCCAGCACCGTGACGGCAGATCCTAGTGCAGGTATGTTTTAGACGTCATATTACTGTTGTAGTCTATGCTTTGAAATAAAATATTACAACTTATTTGTTAGGAATATGTATGTGCTAAATGTAAAGTTGCCGATGCATCATGTTTATGGATGAGTTAATGATCATAAAACATCATTGTAGCGCCTTACAACTACACAAAGGTGTTGGAGTATTCTATTCTCTTCTACGAGGCCCAACGCTCAGGAGATTTGCCTGAAAACAACCGTGTAACTTGGCGACAGGATTCTGCTTTGAACGATGGTGCAGATATTGGTGTAGACCTTACGGGGGGATGGTACGATGGTTAGTATAAATCCATTACATTTCATACATTTACTGTCGAATATTGATTAATAAATCCTTTATTGCTACTTCCTTATTACTCGAAGATAGTTTGATGCCCCTAGGTTTATAAGCAGATCAAAACATGAGCATTTCAAAGTTTTACAACGTTTCCCGTCCCAATAGTTTTTCTGTTTTCAAATGTCGTATCGACTTTTCCTCGGCCAACTGTATATACTTTTTTAAAAACTACTTTAAACTGTACATGGTATATCATCTACCAATCAAACATAATCACATAATTTCAGCTGGCGATTATGTTAAATTTGGCTTTCCTATGGCGGCCGCAGTGACCAACTTGGCTTGGGGACTGCTGGAGTTTAAGAACGGTTATACCGCAGCCGGTCAATATGAAATTATGCTCGATAGCATTAAATGGCCTCTGGACTATTTCATAAAGTGCCATATCGATGATGATACATTTGTTGGCCAGGTAACATACTTCTTATATTTTATGGAAACTTAGAGTCGAAATTGCAAACTCATATACACAATGTATAAATAGATAGGGTTCATATTGAACCAGTGTACAATTTGATTTACAATATACTGATCTCAATCTAAATAATTATGATAAGAAATCTTCTTAATAAACTATATTCTACGGATAACGGCTCGAGTAAGTGTTTGGAATGCATCGAGTGGCATGTTTTACACATAACAGGTTGGTCATGGTCAAACTGACCATGATTACTGGGGTCGACCAGAAGAGATGCCAAGCAACATGTATCGACCCTCCTTCACAATCACTCGCTTCAATGGTGGAGGGGCAGATCTGGCTGGTGAAACGGCAGCCGCCTTTGCAGCGGGCTACCTTGTTTTTAGGGATGTCGGTGGGTACTCTAATATAATTCTTGATTCAGCATAATGTGATGGCCGAAATTATAGAAAAGTGCTACAATGTATGCAAAAATAAAAACCTCAAATGAGCAAAAATATGGTCAATTAAGTTGCAATATATTCTTGAAATACTGCATGACCATATATTAAGCATTCTTTTCTGATTGGGTTTCAGATTGCGAATATGCCCAAGAATTGCTAGGACATGCGATATCACTCTACTCACTTGCAGAAAGCGGTACCAGACGATATTCGGAAACGATATCGGATGCTAGCAATTTTTACGCGTAAGTTGAACTTATGTGCGAAGATAAATGCGATTGAGTGCAATTGAATGACAGAACTTATAACAAAACAATAACATAATTAAGCAGGTTAGAATAACTACGCATATCATATGCATAAATACTGATAAAACAAACATAAACATATAACTTTTCCCATATTCTATATGTCATCTGGCAACATTCTGCATTTCAAAAATCCCAATTAAGCAATTGACATGTATAACTATTCCTAACACTTCTTTCTCGTTTGATCAAAAGGTCATCTGATTCTGGTGATGAACTGCGATGGGGTGCACTGTGGTTGTACATGGCAACACGAGACACGGAGTATCTCTCGAAAGCAACGAACGGATACGACGGCAGCCGACAGTGGGCGTTTGACTGGGACGACAAGGATGCTGGTGTTCAGGTCTGTCTCAACGTTGCCGTTACTAAGCTAACATTAATAGAATGTTGTTCTAGATACCAGCTATAATCACCGGCACATAAATATGATTTTTAAAGAAATAGTCAGGTCTGTATAAAACACACTTTCATTCTCATTTTGATAAACAATATTTCATTGTGTGTCATATTTGTTTCTACATTGTAGCTGCTTCTGGCAGCCCGGTAAATAACAGATTGAAGAGTGTACTGGAGGTATACATCGAAAATATAATATAAAATATCTATCTTTTTCTGTTAGGGTTAGGCACTATTTCACTAAATATCTTTCATTAAGGAATGTTATTAAAGAATCTTAACTAAAAAATCATTTAGAATGATCCTCCCGCCAACCCCCACCCTAACACCCATACTAGGATATTTTGACTTATTGATTCTTGAAAAATGATATTATGGTGTGTAAAATTACTATATAAAACACCAAGTAAAAAAACTTTACTTGAAGTATAGTATACTTCACATATACTCTTCAGACTGTGATTTACCGGACTGCGCTGCTTCTGTACATTGCAACTTCCGATGAACGATATAGCAACGATATTTCTACTTATCTTGAGGGATGGGTTTCTGGCAGCAACGTCGACTACACGCCGGCTGGTTTGGCTTGGAGGAGTCAATGGGGCTCATTGCGCTACACAGGTAATTCATTAGTTTTTTATCCGTGTTCATCAATTGTATCACATACATATGAAAAATATGCTGCTGATACTTAACATGATCTTTATCACATAACAAGTTACATATCTTTTGTAGCTCTAAGGAATCTCAATTCTAAAGACAAACTTGACATTGTATTCCATACTGAGCTATTCCTTCTATTAATTCTTAATTCGACATAGTCTCTATGTTTTTCCTTTTAAGCAAACACGGCTCTGTTGGCATCGATCGCCTCGAAACATGGTATCGATACCGCGACGAACTTGGACTGGGCAGAAAGTCAAATCAACTACATGTTGGGTGACAATGGAAGAAGTTATGTGGTCGGCTTTGGAAATAACCCACCAGAGAGGCCACACCACGCTTCATCGTGAGTTTCTAACTTTCTAAGTTTTTTAACGTTATGTACTTGAGCGAACGCCCCACTTTGGGCCCGTATGAAAGTTTTCCGGACGTCCTTATTCGTCGCGGACGTAGAAAAGACGTAGCATCGACGTCGCGTCCGAATCGGACGTACCAATTACGTTCTACGGACACCGCGACGTAAAAGGACGTCCGGAAAACTTTCATACGGGCCCAAGGTAGGTCGTCCTCTCAACGTCACCTCCGAATGCGACGTACTATGGACGACCTTTGCCGAGTGGGCGGGGTCATTTACTGTTGTAGCGAACAGTGTTTGCTAACATGGTTGAATGCAACTTTGTTCGGGGATACTGGTCTTTTAAGAAGGTAACAGCTGTGTATCCATGTCCTCAGACATCCTGTTTGGTATATTAAATGAATTCGTTAATGTTTAGGGTTGTGAAATCCATGTTTTATTTCAGTTCCAAACCTTTTCAATTAAACACTCCATTCAAACATCATTATATATTTAGAGTGAGCATAATTATCCAAATCATATATTCGCACCTAGTTTGTGTCATGCGTAGGTCCTGTCCAGTGAATCCAAACGAAGATTGCGGTTGGGATGACTTCCACACGGGTCTACCCAACCCACACACCTTATTTGGAGCTTTGGTAGGCGGCCCAGGATCCGATGATGGTTACTTTGATGCCAGAAGCAACTACATCAATAACGAAGTGACCTGTGATTACAATGCGGGCTTCCAAGGTGTCATCGCAGGTATGTTATAAATTAAAATATATGTAAACATAGTTTGATTAACCTTAATAGTCATGAAAAAAAACAGATCGCTCCCATCTTAAATCGTATTATTCCTGATAGTGAAATATGTGTATTTTGTCTTCGCATTTATCAGTATAACTCGAATCCCTTATAATTGCTTCAGCTTTGATTGAAAAGTACAACCCCGGTGGCACCACACACGACCCATATGGAGAAGGACATTCTTGTGAACCTCCTACCCCTGCTACTTAAGCTCCAGGCGACTCTGGATAGCAATAGCGGAAGTAGGGTTCATGACGCTTGCTATAATATATCTTTGCTGAGTTTAATTTTGAGTGATAATTTATACATATTAGCGAATATATTTTATTCCAGCTAACACACGGTACAAACACTGATATGGAATATTGATATGTAAAATTGAATCATTATATTTTATGAATGAATACATTTTTTAAAATATTCAATAGGAATTATCCAATTGAACATTGGACGCAAGTAACCTTAGAAAAATAAAACTTTGAGCTATGTGATAAATGAATTTAGATAAACACAATGAATGAATATATATTTTGTGTGGGTGTGTGTAGACTTTACAATTTGTGCTTTTCTTAGAATGATGGTACATGTACAAATTATAGACGTTGCATAATTGGAATCGCATAATTTCACACATATGAAATGTAAACATGACATTAAATCATCCAAAATTATACATGATTGATATTGTTTTGACATGTTGCAATTATAGGTTAACGTTTGTGTAGTTACTTATGATGTGTAGGCAATTTTAGTATTTTCTCGATATTCATATGTGTTGTTTGTGACTTTTTTTCTAAAATAAATTCACCCGCTGCGGTAATATATGTTATTGTTTCATTTATTTAAGTGCTTATACCAGCGTATGCTCACAATAATTTAGTGTGTTTTATTCACGAATACGCTCTGTTTCGAACCAACATCGCTGTTATAAGAATTTAATATTCCAATAAATCTTAAGTTCAACCCAGCGCCGCAAATATCGCCTCAGAAAATTCAAATGTTGTCGGATATTCATCGACGTTCGTATAGCTGTCACTTTTGGCCGGAGGGAGACATAATTCTAGCACAAATGAATCAGTTAACCGGAAGTGGTTGTAAAATCAAGTCATAAATATGGAGTTCTCAACATATCAACAAAAGAAAAAATCAATATAATTGATAAAGGCATTTTATTCATAAATCACATCAATAGCATGTATTGTAATTTTGTAAACGTAAGTTTAATCAAAAGAATAAAAAATAAAATATTGAAAATAATAGATTATTTCAGTTCATCACAGATCCGCTTCAAAGCAGTTTTTGTTTCAATTTCAAACAAAGCACGCAAAAGTATCTAGAATTATATGATTATTTAAAATGACACAATCGATTTTAATTATCGATTTAACATACAAGTAAATGTTCAATCATGTTCATATTTGCCAATTTTTCTTTCGGAAATAAATTTGATGAGACAGCATACCGGGCTATGAAATATATTTTTGAAATGCTTTGTAATCATAATAACCGCTGTTTAAAGCATCGATCATATTGCATTTAAGATAAAATATTTTGAATAAGTAATGTCGAATATACTAAATCGTGGGTAACACAATAAGACTCGCTAATAATTCATTCACCCGCCCAACAAATACTTAATAACTGTGTCGCATTACGTGATGTCTTTATGTCATCTTAATGTTCTAAACGTCCCGACGTCCAATTACGGAAATTCCTACTTCCGAATTTTGTCGCGACAGTGAAAAATAGATTAATATATTTGACAAAGTGACAACGTCAAGTTTATGTGGTGTCTTGCCAGTCCACATCTAAATAGTACTTAAAATTCTAAGCATATTTCGGTAAATACAAAAATACAATCGTTCTATTATATTTGATGTTGGTCAGTTTATCTAGCTTTCACAACCGTGATTAAGTAAGAAAAACGTTGGTCGGATGATTATTTTGGTTTATACTTGATAAGGTATTCTGGATAAGCCTGGTCGTCTCTGAAAATGACCCACATGATGGGTTTCGACATATCATCGACGACTGAATCGTATTTCACATCGGGGCGGCTTGAATCTTTCGCGGGTGTATCGATCAAATCTGGATTTCCTTGTGTGAAGTCCCCAGTGAGTACTTTGCATAAGAACATGGTGCGGAATCCATGCTCATCCTTCTGTGTATATCCATTTGAATATGCTGCGTATTTCGCAAAGTAAACACCTGCACCGAATCTCTTACCTGAAATAATCAATTCAATAATCGTTTTCTGATTTGAATTTCTTAATGATTACACATTAAACATTATATTTGTATATTTAAAATATAGTGACAATTGAAAATTGTGGTGCGTTCATATCTCAGTGGAATTTTCTCAAAACCGCTGCAGAATTAAAAAGAAAAATAGTTCTATTTGATGAGTTTTCTTTTTTTCAATTTTGCAACGGTTTTTCAGAAAATTCCGCTAGTCAACGTTATATTTTGTTCTTACCAGTTTTTGTGCCAGCATAAGATCGATTGAATCCATTGAGGTTGATCTGTGGAATCGTAGTTAGTGGAGCGCCATGATACAGCATTTGCTCAGTCGGGTTCTTCATGTGATTTTTATGGACCAAATATTTTTGGAGCAAAGACGGATTTTGAATGCGCTGTATCTGTTAATAAATGTATTTAATTTAAAATGGATCTTAACGTTCGTTGTTTTGGATTGTATTCAGGCATTGTGTTCGAAAGTCTTTCTATACGAATATACGCTAAGATCGGAAAATATAAAAAAATCATAATTCGGAATTCGGTCAGCAATTTGCTTTTTGAAATCTCAGCGGAATTAAAGGATGTCTAGACAATAGATTATTGAAGTATAAATTTTATTTTAGAAAAAAAACATACCTCGCCAATCGTATCAAGGTTCGCAGGGTACGAATAGCTTTGATCTTCGAGCGATGACTTGAACCGGTCTGCTACTTCCCGGTATTCATTCCCATTTCGCTTTAAAGTGACCACTTTCACACTCTCATGATCAGACATTTTGTCCCAATGCTTAGGGTGAAGTCCTGCATCTGTTAACGCAGAAAATAAAATAGTATTCTACCGTCATTAAGAAAAGAAAAATGTGACTGACCAATCACTAATTACTTATAGTTCTACATTTACTTATATAAAAAATATTCGTAAAGGGAATAGAAGTCTATGCGACAAAAAAATGAATCCTTTGGTACAAGATAAAGCAGAATGGTTTAGTCTAAAACTTCATCTCAGCATAATTATTCAGATGTTCACCCTGCTAAAAAAACATACGTGGAACATATCTCCGTATCATCCGTGTGTTGCCTCTCTTTTCCCATGAGCGTGTTTCTGTCATCTTTTTCAAATCCACCACAATGTCTCCTTTTTTCGTCTTAATTGTGACATCAGGCCGGTTGTTGTCATTGGCCTTTTCAATGGTGTAATTTTGCTCCGGTTCATAATCGACATAAACACCTTTTTTAATCTCGTATTGCCATTTGATCTAGATAAAATGACATAAAATAATCAATAAACTATCAAGTTTAAACATATTAACAGGTCGCGTACGTCCCTATTTATAGGGATGCGTCCCTATAAATAGGGGCGCCCCTATATATAGGGACGCGTCCCTATATATAGGGACGGTTGACGGCAAAATAAATGCGAATATTTTTGCTATCGTTTGAATTTATTTATGCAAATTATAAATATGTCAATACAATTTTCTATAAAAAAATACATATGTTGGTTAATGTTATGGAAATTTGGCCTATTTTTTTAATAAAACCTGATTTTATCAACATTTTAACTTCGGCGTGATTTTCGATGGGATTCGTACGGACGAGATCTGGGCTATCATTCGATGGATTTCGTTTTAATTTGACGCATAGAAAGAACATATATGGGAGTTGTGGTTAGGCGTATTATTTTTGGCGAATTTTCGAAAAATTGTGATTTAGGGACTTTGCGGGATTCTTTATGTTAATTCGTACGAATGAGGTCTCCGCTGTCCTTTAATGGATTTTGTTCTGCCTCGGCACATGGAAAGACCCATATTGTGGATGTGCTTAGGTGGGCTATTTTTTGAATTTTCTCAAAAAAAAAAAAAACTGGGCGAAGTTTTGAATAATGTTGATTTTGGGACTTAGGCACATAGAGAAAGATTTCTCGAATATCGTGATGTTTTGAGGACTACGCATATGTTAGGAAGACGTTGTGAGAAAAAAGTTGTCAGAAAGACGTTGTTAGAGAGACGTTGTAAAAAAAAGACGTTGTGAGAAAGACGCCGTGAGAAGGTCGTTCCTCTGATGGATTCCGTTGATCGTCTTATTTAATTTCCAATAATTTCCAATTTTCCACTATTGTTAAGGTTGCGGAGGACTGATCTACTTTTTAAATGCCTTTATATCAAAATGTTGAACGGTTATTGAGGTTGCTGAAAACTTGTCTACTTGTTTTAATTAAAAAATATATAAATAACACATGCTTCGAATGGACATCGAGAAAGATTCCATTCCACATTACGACGCTCACATTGATACTTAATTTTATCTTGACTCAACCTTATCCTAGCTAGTGCCACTACCAATGTTTGTTATGAATCGATATACATAATTTATCATCTTATTAAATATTTCACCCATTATAACTATGAAATGACCGGTCAGCTAACCTTTTGGTCAGGCCCCTAAATTTTTATACATTTTGAGTTCCGAATTTATGCTAAAGTAAAGCCCTGCCCTCATCTTAAGCCTTTTAAGTATACACTGTTAAAATTACTTACAAAAGAAAACCGGTTATCGCTCAAGAAAGTTTAAATACAAATTCATATAACCTGATAATCTTAATGTTGTAGGGGTTTTTCGATAAAGCCTTCTGCAGAAAAATCGCAGAATAGAAATTTTATGAAATTTTCTCAACAGATTTTATGATGTATTAGCTTGATTTTCCATTCTAATTTTTTTCGCGAAATCATTGGTTCAAAAATTATCAATCAAAATGTTATGTTAATTGGCTTTAAATCGCATTCTTTTGACAGTAACTCATTATAAAAGACATTATATCTTTATTAATTGTGCTCCATTTATTATGTTTTTTTTTATATGTAACGCACCAATATATGCGTTTTATGATTATGTAAATGAAATATTAGAAAAATATATTTATCTTGGTTTTATTTATCTTAGAAAAGTATATATCATCAAAATATACAAAACCAATCTAGCGCCCCTATAAATAGGGACGACTGTCCCTATATATAGGGGCGCCCCTATAAATAGGGGCGCCCCTATTTTTAGGGACGTCTTTCACCTGATTAAGGCGCGTTCACGCAAAAAAAAATATTCTAAATTTCTGCGTGAACAGAGGGGATAAATTGCTAAGTTTTCATACAAATGTGGCTTTCGAAAATATCGGGGTTCGTGTTTTTTTCCTAGCTTTTTCGTTTGCGTGAACGCGGCCTTAGACTATAAGACTTGAATATTTTGAGTGCTACTTAAAGCTATCCATATCATTTGAACCAGCTATATATTAAAATTGGTTATAAAATGTATCGATAAAATAATCACCTTAGTTGCAAAGACGTGCATTTCTTTGGATTTTTCAACTTCTCGAAAGATGCTTCTGATTTCAGCGATAACATGAAAGACATTTTCACTTCGGCCCCGGATTTCAATCGAGCTCTTCCGACCCTGGTTTATGGTGATGCACACATCATGACTTTCTTCGAGAGCTTTTATATCCCGGATCTGTGTACGAAAGATGCCATGGAAGAAGCGAAATATCAACATTTGGAACCGTCGAATTACATGAAACTTTACACTGTTTGACTAGTCATGAATTTAGTATAAACACCTTTCATTTTTCATGTCTTTTATTGACAATGGCATGCCTGGAATTAAAATTTTAGTGAATATGTTGCAGAAATATCTTTAATTTATGTTGAAAAAAAAACATTAAAAAACACCAACAAAACACCCTGTTTCCAGCAGATTTAAACGCTGGGATGTAACTGGCTAAAATAGTCGACATGGAAGTGGTAGTGTGGAAAGGTCTAATCTTACCTGAATAGTTTCAAGTCTGGCTATATCGTCGCTGTCCTTTTCACTGTCCATGAGTTTTGTCGTGCATAGATTTTTGCAAATCTCCTCTATGGCTTGCTTGACCTTTAAATCAGTTCAAATACAAAGAAAAATGAATATCTAATTAACAAATATAAGATTTTGCGGGTATACAATTAAGCGAAACCTATGTTGATTTACATGTTTACTACAATAACATTGTAAACATTATTAACAAGTAAAATTACATAAGCTTATTCATAATTACATTATACCTTCAATTATTGTGAATTGTTAAGAGACAGCTACTTGATGTTAAAATTTTGTAATATTCAAGTAAGTATATTAAGCGTTTTAGATATGTTTTACCTTCGCAATTGCCTCTCTGTTGTCGTTTAAGGCATATATCTGAATCGTCAGAGTTTTGGTATCTTTCCTTGTCTTAGCTACATCCACTTCTCTGGTTTCTGGCATTGCCAATCTATATGGACTCTCAGCTATGTCATCGTAATATGACAGCGGGGGAATGGGAGTACTCCTACGTGCTAGAGAATGCTCTAGGTCATCTAAGAATGGATTATGGAGCACACGGGGCGTGGGCCGAGGGAGCACTGGTGACGGCACAGGGGGTGGGTTTCGAAATATCGGTGTTGGCGGCGGAAAATTGGCGTATATGCCATCATCTTCGTCAGTGCTGTATCCCGCCGCAATCCCAATCGTGTCGTCATCATCCATTACTGCCGTCATGCTAGACTGACTACTATCGCTGTCGCTATCGCTATCGCTGCTGCTTCTGTTTCTTGTTGGGCGTCGCGATCCTCCGAAAGTTAAAGCTATGAACAGAACGGTTGCTCATTTTTTAAATGTTTAAGATGTGTTTCTTAAGGGTTATAAAAACGTCGTACAGATTGTACAGATAACATTTCAATCAATGATTTTTGCACAAATAAAGCTAACACTCCCAATTTATTTTCACTCTCATTACTATATCAATCTAACATAAATGGTTTCTTCTTAAAATCAATCTACGAAGAAATTAAAAACTCTTTAAAAACATTAATATTATTGTTAATGTATATGCATTTCATATTCATATTCAAAAAGTGAATATCATTCCTCGTTCATTACCAAATAAGTTTCGTACCTGCAAACCACGAACGTGCAGGTTCTGGTGACTGAAATGAATTCAATCCTTTTTTGAACGTATCAACCATGTCTGATTGGAAGACAACGATTCTAAAATAAGAGATACTTTTTTTTAAAATATAGCTAATATAAGTAATGAATTATAATTAATTGAAGCAATAAATTTATCATGAAATGTGTTATCATACAAAAAGTTAGTCTGTAGCAACGGTTACAGAATACGAGTGGTACAATTTTACTTCATTTATTTGTCACTGTGTTACCTGATCTCTTTTACTGAATGTGGTCGCTTCTTGCAAAAGTTTTTGATGCCATTCATCATAAAATCGGTTACAGCTTCAGGCTTGGAGTTCTTGTTTCCTAAAGAGTATAATGCGGAAAACAAAATTATAAGACCGCAGCATAAATAAAAGTAATTAGGTTATTAAAAGACTGATCTTTTTGGTACAAAGCATTTCGGATTTCAAGGAGTTTCGTAAGAAAATTACAATCGTGGTATTGAAAGGATTCTGGATCCATCCCATACACATTATCCAGGGAAAAAAAAGTGATATCTATACCTGTGCCAAATGCGGTAAAGCTTATAGATTTTAGCTTCTTGCTTTCTGCCAAGTTCAACGCCTTTTCAACACATTCAGCCCAGCCCTCAGTTTTTGAAGGGGTTTCAATGTGTATCACATATTTTGCTTTCAAATCTCCTCCACCAGTAATAGCTATTCCGTTTTTCATTTTTTCTGTAACATATATTGCAAGATTGCATTTTCATCTTTATCATTAGGTATACACATGTAATGAAATCATCTATACTTTAAGTGACACTAGAATCAAAATAATTCTCACTAGGTTATTGTATCAGTCACTGTAACCAGTTGCAACGTGTAGCGAAATATCGTGCCATATTAAAATTAAACTATGTATTTAATCATCCTAGTGAAAGGGGTTATTAAAACCGGAAAATATCACCGTAATATGATCTTATTGCTAATCTTACCATTTGCGCATTCTTTGATAAACGAACCACCGGCTTTTCCTTTTATTGCCTTGCCTGCTTGTGAGTCTGAAAATCGATGGACGAGTAAATTAAAACGTATCAGTTAATGCCACAGCTATTTCTGAGTAGATAAACATAAGCAAAAAAAAAGATACTCTTTAAGATTATTGACATAGAGGTGGAATTCGATTTATTGCACAAATAGTGTCATCTGGATAGAACAAAAATACAATTGAATGTAAACTACACACGTGTACAAAATGTTATCAATATAATGTTTTAGTCTTTGATATATAATTATTATGGTAACCGGAAAGAACGCCCCCATGAAACCCCCCCCCCCCCAGGGTTAAACCCCCCCCCCTTTTTTGCATACCCCTGAAT